>JAQQTN010000020.1:26782-43606 GCA_029379255.1 Theileria luwenshuni
AAAGTAGATGGATGGACAGAAGGAGTTGAAATGATTTCATTTGGTAAAATTGAAATTTGTTGAGGGATCTGTTGATATGAATAAAGAGAAAGTACCTTGAGAATTGCAATGCTGATTTTGGGATTCTGAGGCATCTTAAAGTTGCAAAAGGAGTGAGAATTGGAGTGTTCCTAAATTAGGATTAACATTACTAAGAGATTAACAAATTTTAAAACCTTGAATTTGAGTTCCATTGTGTTATTTATGTAACAAGGTGTGGGTGTGAGTATCAAGTAGTTAAGTTAGAGACCATGTAAGGAGAGTAATTAAGTAAATGATAAGTCAAAGTATAAATGAATGAAATGAATGATAAGAATAAGAATATAGTGAGGTTGGAAAATATTTTAAAATGATAATAAATATTATTAAAAATAATAAATTTTTAAAAAATTAAAATATTATCAATAAAAGAAGGATAAAGTGTGTCAATGTGATAATGTGATAATTTTTGGAAATTTGAAGGTAAAGGTGTTAAGTCTTGAGGTAAATTGAAAGATTTATAAATTAATGATTAATCGAGGAAAATTCGACAATTGGAGGGCTAATATATGAAATAATCGAGAGAGTTAATTCCCCATTTGAGCAGGAAAGGAATCTTCAATAAAATTAAAATAAATAGATTTAAAATTATCGCAAATTCTTAAAAATTATTTTAATATTTATTAAATGGGAATTTATAATCAAATGAAGGCCAAATTAAATAAAATAAAGGATAAAAAGGTCAAAGTGATCAAAAATGACCACAATCACAAAAAAAAGAAAAAAAATAAAATAAAACAAGAAGATTCGGATCTCTCAGATTTAGAAGGAGAGATTATAGAGGAAGTTCCCCAAGATGTCAGTCTCAAAGTCCAAAAATTGATAAAGGAAACTAACGACGAGATATTCCAGTACCTTTCTATCTAAATATCCCATGATTCTATTTAAAATTTAGTTAATTATATATAATAATAGTTAAATAACTAATATAAAATAATAAAAATGGAATTAATTGTTAAATTAGGGGAAAGGTTGAGGGAACTGACTTTTTAGACAAGGACCCCCTGATAGACTTTGACTTGGGAGAAGAAGAGGGGTTTCTGCCGGAATCTGAAAGTTTGGTAAACACTGGTGAGATTTGGTCTAAGTTGAGGAGACTGTCAATTCCAGAAGAGACAAAGGTAAAAGAACAAAAAAGATAAATTAAATTTAGGAGAGCTCTTTGGAAAGATTGAAGCCGATGTACACGGAGATTGGAAGGTACTTGGCAAACTATAAAAGTGGCCCTCTTCCCAAGGGGTTTAAGGTTATTCCGAAAATGTCAAATTGGACTGAAGTCTTAAAAATGACAAATCCTCAAAATTGGACTCCAAATGCGATGCATCAAGCTACAATCTTATTCTCTTCAAATATGAAAGAACCAAATGTGAGTTTAACTTAATTTATTCTCATAATAAAATAGTTATAATTATTTAATTATTAATTAAAGATAGTTAATTATTAATCAATTATTAGTTATTAATGATTATTAACGTAGGCACAAATATTTTATGAATATGTATTATTACCAGCTGTCAGGGAGGATTTGAGTAGGAATAGGAAGTTGAATCCTCACTACTACGAGTCGTTGATTAAGGCTGTATTTAAGCCGAAGGCGTGGTTTAAGGGAATACTGGTACCGTTGGTTAAAGAAGTAAGTTTAGTGAAATTAAATGATGAATGATACAATTTAAGTCTGAACATAAATGAAGACTAATAGTATCGCCCCAGTCTGATTTTTATAACTAATATTTATAATTAGTTATTGTCAGTTTATAAATAACTATTAACAAATAATTACTTGGATAGGGGTGTAGTTATAGAGAAATATCGGTAATTGGAAGTGTGGTTAGAAGAGTGTCGATTCCGGCGTTACACGTTTCGGTTTTTGTGTTGGAGATTTGCCAGTATCACAAGTGGTTTGGGAGCACTAGTTTCATATTGACGATTCTGTTCCAAAAAAGATACAAACTTCCTCTCAACGTAATTTTCTTTATTTATTTTTTAATTATTATTTAGTTATTAGATCTTAATTATTGTTATTAGTTGTCTATTTAATTATCTAATAACTATAAATAACGAAAGATGGCAAAGATCACTCAGATTTAGAGAAACTAAATCGATTTTATCTTTGCAATAAAAACATCCAAATATAACTATTAAATTGATTTAATAAAAATATTGGGATAACATTCTTTCTTTATAGTTATTGTTAATAATAATTATTACCAAATTACTATTAATAACCAATTATAATGAAAATGTAGGTGATTAGGGAATGTTTGAATTATTTTTATAAATTTGTGAATTTTAATGACAATTTGCCGGTGATATGGCATCAGTCGCTATACGTATTTTTGATGAACTACAAACGTTTGTTTTTCTAGCCATTATGTAATTAGTTGATTTAATTAATTAATTAGATTAACTAAATTATTACATAATCCAAATAACTAATCATATTTAATAAGAGATCTGGATATGATGAAACATTTAATTCAAAATAACAATGTTGAATTAACAGTTATCCCTATCTGATCCAGATCTTTCTTAGTTGTTTTATAATTATTTATAATTGTAATTAACCATTTAGTAGTTAACTTTAATTAACAAATAACTGTATTTAATTATAAAATAATTAATAATTTGTTAGATTTGTTAAATGAGGAAGAAATGGAAAAGTTGAAGGAATTGTTGAGAAAGCATAAGCATTTGCAAATTGGAAAGGAAATGGATAAAATGTTCTCATGTCAAATAGAAGAAATAACTATTTGAGTTTTTAATAACTGTTGTTTCTATCATAACTAATTGTTAATAATCGATTATTAACAATTAATAATAATAATGAAGTAATAAATAAAGAATAAATTAGCATTAATAAAGAATAAATAAAATAATTATTATTTTAAAAAGAAAAAAAGGTTTATTAGATGATTAAAGTAAATGGGAATCTCTCTGATGAGATAAGAAGAATCAAAATAACATGATAATAACCTTTCAATATTTTAATTGATGCAGTTGTTTGTAATATATTGATATAAAATGATATTATGTGAATAAATATATTAAATAGTAACTAATTGACAAACATAAACATAATTAATAACAAATAAATAAATGACTGCATAAAGAAAGGAATGTGTCGTGAGATGGATGAGATTGAGGTTGGAATCCAGATTATGTGTCCCCATAAGAAAGGCCGAATAAAAGTAAGATTATAAAACATTTGTTGAATAACAAATATAAAATTAAGATTAAAAGGGTTATAAAGGACTTATAGAGTAAAAGAGAGCCCTGTAACCTCCTGGACAATAACGATAATCACAACTAATTTCAACTGGTAGATAAATATCAATTAATAATTGAGATTCTAATTTATTAAGGAAATAAATTAAAAAGATATAATTAAAAATGGTTGAAAAGGAAATGAAAAAAAGGGAACTAAGATCTGGTCTATCAGGTAAGTAAAGGGAGTGATAATAGCCAATTTTCAGTGGGATTGCTGAAAGGACACACGGTGACGCCACTGCCACTGACGAGCTCAGTGAGACCGAGTAGAAGGAAGGGACTGAAGACAAACAGGTCGTCCCTAGTGTCGGAAGTGGTGAGGGAAGTATGTGGATTCGCGCCTTACGAGAGGAACCTGATCGAATTGGTAAAAATAGGGTCGGCTTCCACGACAAAAAGAGCCTTTAAGTTCGCAAAGAGAAGGCTGGGCACACATAGGAGAGCAAAGGCCAAGATGAACGAAGTGCAAGCCGTCGTGGAACAACAGAGGAAGAGAAGAAATTAAAAAAATTAATCTCTTTATTTTCATAAATATGTAGTATATATATTCATATATTGATATGTGTGTGTTAAACGGTTTTAAATATTGTTAAAAGTTGAAATAATCAAAAGTTAGGATGGTTGGTTGATTCAGAATATATAATGTCTAAGGGACTGAGATCAAAATCGCTGAGGAGGTACAGGACCGCAAAACGGCAGGTGGTGGAAGGTTAGAGTAAATAAATAAAAAATAAAAATAAAAAAATGTTTAGAAGTTCTGGAGAGGCCTAGAACCCTGGAATCTTACAGGAAGATGAGAATGATACAGAGAGGCCAGGATATCACACCAACCGTTAAAAGAAATAAATTTTTATACCCAGGTATTAAAAAAATAAAAATAAAGCTAATTTATAAACTTAGAAGACGAAAACGCAGAGATTCCTCAGGCGATTCCGAAGCCGGCCCTAGACCTGAGATCCGAGAACGTACCCCTATCAGGTAAATGAATAAAAATAACTAAAATTATGATTAGGATTAGCGGGACCAAGGGGAAGGAGGAAGTTTGACCCTGAGGAAGTGGCAGAGTCCAAGATCCTCCTGAAGTCTGACAAATCCTCCAAGAACCTGAACAAGACCTTCATGGACCTGGACGAGGCCGAGAAGGTGGTGGAGAGCACGCAGAGACAGGGCATTTACAAGACCGGAAAGACTAAGAAATACGCATTGAAAAAGCTAAACAAATTAACCAAGAGAAGATAACTTGAGTTGGGACCTCCGCTTGTTCTCCTCCATGTTGTTGATCAGATTATGAAGGGCAATCATGGCCCTGATTATGCTCCCCAGGTACGAGGTCATCGTGGTGTCGTTCATGTTAATTGCGAAGGCCTCAATAAGCTCCTCGTCGTCCATCGAGGGAAACATGTTAAAGATATCCTGTAAAATAAGTTAATGTGCTCCTCATTACCTGTAACATGTAAACAATAGAGGGATTTATGTTGTAAGTTCCAGAAATGACTCCGCCCAGGTAATCCACCATCTCAGTCAACTTTGAAACCAGAGACTTGAGAGCGCCAATCTTATTCTCAACCTGGGTAATAAGTTAACTTATAAGCCACCTACCTTTTTGGAAAGAGTTGAAGTGGTGGCGTTGGTCAAGTCCCTCAGAAGGTGCTCAAGACCAACCTCTTCAGCCTCAAAACAGCCTGATTCAAATAAGAACACTAATTAAACTTACCGACTGAAAAGGGAACGTGGACGAAAGTACGTCTGAATCTGGAGTCACTAGTCGGCTCCTCAACCGATACATATGCCTCAATAGGGAATTCGTCTTTCTATAATAGTTATTATAGTTGTAAATTATTAATTGTTAATTATTGTAGTTATAATTAATAACATTAATTAATAATTATGAATAAGATAACTAATGAAAATAAGTATGATCATACTAGTAACTAATATAACTATTCTAATTAATTAAAAACAAACCTGACTGATGTCAACTATTATGTAAATTGGGTGTGGACAATATTTGCGATATAATTCGTGGATCTCCAGGTCGGCCAACTTGCACTTTGGGCCTGTGCTGTACCATCCAAGGACCTTCTCCTTGGCGTTGATCTGAAGATTGGTGATTTATGTGTAAAATTGGAGTATTAGAAATAATATGAGTGTTTTTAATGAATATAGATAGATAAAAGTACCTTTTTAAACATTTTAAACATGTTCTCGTGGTAGTTGTGGTCAAAATACCAAACTAGGGGATTTTTAGTGTCTTCCTCAAAGGGAATGGCATAGGAATTTGTGATGTGGAGTTCCCCGCTGATTGATTCTCCCAAAATGGTGCCAACGACTCTCCTAGAGGTGCCTTGGGCCGATCTGTTGTAATGATCGACAACGGAGAGGAGTACGATGGGATGAACGACAACTTTCATGTTCAAACATTGTATGGAAGTTTTATTAACTAAATCCATTTTTAAAAAATATATATTGGATTTTAAAATAGTAAATAAAAGCGTAAATGGTTTAAAATTATAGTGGTCAAGACCAGGGGTCACCCCAAATGTGTAACTTCAAATAACATTTAATCTTGAGAAATGGGAAAAGCTAAGACACCAAAACTTTACCTTCTTCTTGGCCTCGATCAGAGCGCCACAACGAGGGATATTGTGAAGGCTTTCAGACTCGCTGCCTTGAAATCGCATCCGGACAAACTCTCACAAATGAGTAAAGAAGACAGGGTAAATTCCCCTTATTTTCACCATTTGTTTATATTTTCTTAAATGCTTCAATATTTGAAAGTCTTACACCTCCTTTTTAGGAAAAAGCCAAGAATCACTTCGTTCAACTACAACACGCCTACGAGATTCTCAAGGACGAGAAAAAACGCCAAAACTACGACACATTTGGTAGGTGACTGCCTCACACTAATCTCTACTTTAAAGGATGGGAGGGTGAGGACGACGTGGCCTTCTCCGCCGCCTTTGACTTTTACCGGACTCCAGTCAAGGAGGAGGACATTGTCGACTTTTCTAAGACTTACAAGAGGAGCAAGGAGGAAAACGAGGACCTTTTGGAATTCTACAACAAGTACTTGGTTTTACACTCAATTACTACAGACACGATGGAGACCTAACTGATATTCTCTTCTGCATTCCCCTTTCTGAAGTCGACGACCTGGAAAGATTCATTGACTTTTTCAACCAAAGGATTAAATCGAAGGTTCCTTTTACTCTTTCATTTCTTCAGGACCTCAAGTCGACCCCAAACTTCACTAAGACTTCGAAGACTAAACACTTGAAGAGCATAAGGAATAAGTACGAAAAAACCTGTAAAAAGGCCGCTAAAACTGACCAAGATGAGTAAGTTTGTAAATTGTTATAATACATTAGTGATTTTGAGGAACTCTCTGCTAAAATTCTCGTAAGTTCCAGGGTTTATAAATGCTAAGGCGAACCGACAAAAACGATCCAAAGATTTCTCGGATCTAATATCAAACATGGAGGCAAAATATGGTGGAAAGGTTAGTCTTTAAAAATAAAAAATTTCAGAAATTGAGACTGACAAAGTAACACTAAACTGGAGGAGGTATCTCTGGGATTTTCCCATTCTGAAAAAACTGTTAATATGTTAACTTACTTCAAATTTATCGGCTCTGAAGGCCTCTTCCATCCACGGCTCGTAAATGTAGTGTTCGGAAACGTACGAAATCCTGTGCACTTCAATCTCTATCCCCGAAGGAGCATTTTGGACATTTCCAAACCCAAATGGACCCTGAGAGGCCGTCTGACCAAATATCGACTGCCCAGAAGGCTGACCAAACGGCGATTGGTTTGACTGACCAGATTGGCCAAAGAGAGACTGACCAGTAAATTGAGTTGGCTGATTAGACTGTCCAAACAGGGATTGGCCAGTTGATTGTCCAAAGAATGAACCTGAGGTGTTTGACTGTTGGTTGTTTTGTCCAAATATTGATTGACTAGATTGCTGATTGGACTGACCGAATATGGATTGTCCAGGCTGTTGGTTGGACTGTCCAAAGAGTGACTGACCAAAGGGTGTCTGGTTAGATGTTTGACCAAAAGAGGACTGATTGGTTGATTGCCCAAATGAAGACTGGTTGGATTGTCCGAATATTGACTGATTCGATGATTGGTTTGACTGGCCGAATATTGACTGACTGGACTGGCCAAAAGAGGGTTGACTAGACGATTGACCGAATATGGATTGATTTGACTGATTAGTTTGGCCGAACGGCGATTGGTTTGATTGAGTCAATTGGCCAAACAGAGACTGCCCAGTTGATTGGGTTGATTGCCCAAAAAGTGAGTTACCTGACTGTCCAAAAGATGACTGGGTTGTCGACTGATTAGAGGGTTGTCCAAACAGTGAGCTTGAGGTGTTTGAGCTGTTTCCAAAGAGAGATGAACCCGATGACTGTCCGAATAAACTTTGGCCGCTAGATTGACCAAAGAGTGACTGTCCCGACTGTTGAGTTGTTGACTGTCCAAACAGTGATTGTCCAGTTGACTGGGAAGATTGTCCGAAGAGAGATTGGCTGGAAGACTGGCCAAATGGAGACTGACTCGATTGACCTGATTGACTCGGTTGTCCGAAGAGCGAATTTGAGCTGTTTGAGGACTGACCGAACAGAGATGAGGAGGTTTGTGAAGGTTGGCCGAATAAGGAAGTACTGGATTGACCAAAACTAGATTGATTAGATGACTGGCCAAAAAGTGAGTTTACGGTTGACTGATTAGACTGGCCAAACAGGGATTGGTTAGATTGGCCGAATAGTGACTGACTGGATGACTGGTTCGACTGATTTGAGTCTCGGAATAGAAAAGGTGTTGATTGAGTTTGACTATTTTGAAAAGTATTTCCTGTATTATATTTATTTACCTAAAATGTGTTGGTTGTTCTTACCCAGTAGTGAGTTTGACTGAGGTGGTGACAGCGATGACGAAAGTGCACTAAAATTTGAAAATGGGCCTCCTGTGTTTGTATTTTGTGACTGCGTTCCCGTAAATGGACTGAATGAGCTCTGTGTTGTCGTTTGATTTGAAAAAAAAGACATTATATACTAAATGCTACATCTAATTAAATCTGTTGGGTCTAACACCTGGTTACTTTTACATCATCACAAATCTAATTTTAAATATTGTAAATTTATTAAAATATTAAAATTATTTTTTATTTTATTTAAGTGCTCCTGTAATGTTTACTCTTGTTGCTTTTCCCGGTGTTTTATGCCTAGATTCTATGTTCCTGTACATTTGGGAGAGTTTAATTTTAATTCTTTCCTGGCTCACTGCCACGCTTTTAGAGTTAAAACCCATTTTCCGATCTTTTAATCCCACTTCGTTTACCATTGCTCTCTTATCCATGAAGTTCTGGTCCTGTATGTCTGCGTAGCTCGTCGCGATTCCTAACATTGGCCTCGTCCACTTCTGTACGATCGCTCTGATCAGCGTTCTGTTAGACTCACACTCGTCTGGGTGATTCCAGAGCGAGACTATGATTCTTCCAAGGTCATTGTCCCTCAGATCACTCGGCTGAAAAGGCAGTTGTAGTGCCATCTCCAAAACCTTGGTTCTTACGCTCAAATTTGGAAGTGATCCGTCCGGCAGTGTCGACAGCCAGCTGGCCAGTGCCACCGCCACTCCTTCTGAGATACACCACTGTCTCCACGAAGGCTTATTTATATCCGATAGTGAGTTAATCATTTTGAGCTTCGCCAATCCCGGTTTCCCCTTTTTTACCGACTCCACATCCTCGGAGGCTGCTGCAATCATTCTTTCCACCAGGTCCCTGCACTGTAGCTGGCATTCTTCGTCCGATAGTTTGAGGTTATGTCTTTTCCTTTCTTTTAATCTTTTTAAAACTTCATCAAAATATGTTTTTCCAGCTCCTCTATTTGTTTTTTTTGTTGTCGTCTTCTCTTCAAAGTCTGCGTCTATGAAATCCTCCAGATCCGGCTTAAAATCGCTTTGTGCTGGTACAAAGTCTTCATCTACCTTTTTATTTGATTTTTTTGTTTTTTTTAGTACTTTTCTGGTTGGTACTTTAACATCAAATCCTCTGTTGTCTGAATCTATGTCGTAAGACTCTGGGAATTGGAACTGTTCCTCCTCTTTTTTCGGTGATTCCTCGTGCTCTGAAAAGATGTTATCCCTCTCATCTACGTTTTCAGTATCATCCATTTTAGTTTAAACATACATATATATCACGAACATTTATTAAATTTAATTAAATTATAAATTACTTTTGAATTATTGTACATTTACGGTTTATGTGGTAACTGGTAATACAGTTCAATAAAATTATATCCTAATTTTTTCAAAACATCTCTTCTTATCTCATCAAATCCGTGTTTTTCCTCGTTTAATCTATTATCAAATGGAAATATTAACAGTGTTTGATTTGTTTCTATGTTTTTGGCCACGTACGGGCACTTCCACGGTCCTACGTAAAAGTCCTCCAACACATAGTTTATTTCCATCTCTTTCAGCTTCCCGTTTATGTAAACTAATTTTGGTTCCTCAATTTCTTCCTTTTTTATTTCCTTTTTTCCTTCTTTCTTATTTCTCGTATACTTCCACAAACTTCTCCATTTTTTCTCTAATTTCAGCCAATTTCCTATTTCTTTAAGCTCACTTCTACTCCTTTTTACTTCTAGCATCTCCCCTACTATTATTCCGGGTATTAATTCGACTAAATTTCTCGGGTTACAGTGGTTGAAGAACAGCTTTGTGTACACTAAATCAGTTCTTATCGGAGTACAACTCATTGACAAGCACCTATTTACGTATCTTTCTATTTTATCTTCATTTTTTCCAAGTTTTACAATGTTTATTTTTGGTCCATAGAAATCTCTAATTAATTCTGACACCTCCACCCCTTCCTTAATGTTATTCATTACCATCAATCTTATTAATATCTTCTCCTCATTCCCCAGGTCTCTTCCTTCTTCCTTTGCCAATTCTCTCAGGCAATCTTTCATCTCTTCAAAATTCCTTCCTTCAACTATCAACTTCAACATATTTACCAGATTACTTGTTACATCTTCAGTTACTAAATCTTCCTTTAAATTCACTTCCCTTCTAAATGCGTCTTCCATCTAAATTCTTCATTTACTCTCAAACTTACCTTAAAAATGCTCAAGTAACACTTTATAATTCCCCAATATTGTAGCATTTCCTTGTCCTGCTTTAGAGAACTACAACCCTTTCCTTCAAGTTTTGAATACAATTTTGCACATGTCAGTATTATCAGATTTTTAAAGTTAGTTTCCATGATCTCTCTGTTCCCAAATGTCACCTATTTATTAATTTTATTTTTTTATTCTTACTGAAATAAATAGTAGTAATGTTCTCATTGCCAGCCTATCATCTATTTTTTCCAAATTTTCATAAAATTCCTAAATTTTTTATTTTTAACCAACTTACTCTAAATTCGTTCACAACATCACAGTTAACTTTAAAATGGTTTAAAACTGGCATTGTCCATATTTTATTTAAATTCACTCCCTTTACTCCATCTTCTGTTATCAAACTCTCACTTGAGTTTACCATTTCTACTATTTCATTAACTGTCTCCCTCACATTTTCTTTTACCATGTTATCCATCCTTTCTGAAAACTGATTCAAAAGGTAGTTGAAACACAACATATTTCCCGTTATTTCCATTAATCCCATTTCTTTCATGTTTACCTTCAAGTCCCACAAGCACTTTAAGATCAGTTCATTGTCGGGACTTTTAACTAGATGTGTTAACGTGTATATCAATTTAGCTACGTTTTGTGGTGACATAATTTCCTTCGAACTCAAATACGCTTCCCTAAACCTGTAAAAAAACTTAATAACCTCTTTTTCTAGATTATCTGACAGTTTCGAGTCCAATAGTGCTACGTTAAACACACATCTGATCCCTTCTTCCAATGTGAAGTTACTAAACTGTTGAAGCATTGCCGATACCACTTTGTGTGTTAATTCCTCTTCATACTGCCAATGGGGGACCAATTCAGTCAACTTAAACAGAGTTTTGGTATTTAAACACTTTAATGATACAGGGTTCCCTCTGAAGTAAGATTGCAATGAGTTTACTACTCTGTCACATGTCCCATATCTTTCCAGTCTTTTAACACTTATTCTTGCGATTCTATATATTATCTTTGTAAAATTCCTTTCGATGTGTAAGTTCTGTTCCAAGTTTAACTTTAACATTATTACCTCACTTAGGAACTCAAATGACCGACTTCTTTCCATATTCAGGAAGTGTAAACACAGTAAAAGTTGCGATGATTCATCCAGGTTCCAGGTGTTATACATTGGTATTATGAGGTCAAACCTGTTCTGTAGGTCTCTCACAGACTCAAACTTCCATTCCCTCAAACAATTGAATATCTTAACGATATCCCCAGTACTTAAGTTCTCCTTGTGGGCTAGTATGTACCTCAGAGTGACTCTGCTCATTCTGAACCAAAATCTTGATTTTGTGTAAAAGTATGCCGGCGTTGAGATACTGAGTATTCTTATTAAGTTATCTTTCGACATTGAGGGTAATGCCTTGTACATCTTCTTGTACATTTCCGTATCAGTCTTCCATTTTTCTGTATTGATTTCCTGGTAAATTTGGGCATGTTTATATCCTTCTATTGAACTTTGTATTTTTGTACCTTCTTCAGTTTTAATCATAAACCTAACCTTATTTATGAACTTTCTCATAAATTGATCTTTTGTATGTTCTTCTATTGTTCTTTTTGGATATATTTTTTGTTTTTTTCCTACTATTTTGTCTATTTCTCCAAAACTGTATGGAATCACATCTGTGTAATCTTCCTTCGGCAGAATCGACTTAATATCAAGTTTATTGTTACAAAATAGCGTTTTTCCCCTGCTTTTTATTAGGTTTAGTGACATGTTATCGCTTAAAATATGACTTTTTGGGGTGATTTAAAATTAAGGTGAAACTATTCCAGAGATGTTTCATTATAATTTACATTCAAAATTTTAAGGGAGAAGACTGGTTATAAACTGCTTTAAATATACACATTGATAAAATAACTAAATTTGAAATGTTAGATTAGGGAGAATAGTGAGTTAATACAGAAAAAATATAAATAGGTTTCATAGGTATCCCCATGCGAACATTAAATTTAGTCAATAAAGATGTGTTTCCCTAGTATTGATTTTGTTTAACAATGTCAACTAAGTTTAAAGGTCTTTTGACCAAGACCTCATCTGTTGTAAGTTGATTTTATAGAAATGTGTAGACATCTTTATTTATAGGACTCAACGAGTACTGTAAAATCCTTCAAAGACAATGTAAATTATACCCATAAAAAAATTAAAAAATCGAAACATCTTTTTCATCCAATAGGTAACTCAATCTCAAATATTTAAGCTAATGTGTAAATCAGATTACGGAGACGATGATGCCCTAATAGAATCAGGAGTATGGTCGGATATCAAGGTTTTATTGTGGGATTTTATCCCCGATTATACTCCTCTAAATTTCATACTGGCACATTTATTCGCGTATATGGTCTTTCTGTCATTCAGAGCAAGTTAGTTTGAAATGTGTAAAAAATGACCAGTTTCGTTTCCGTCACCTGAGGAACCTGTAAAGCCTGATGAAAACCTGGAAGTTCAGGCCCGGTACCTGTCTTACATTAAGGTTAGTCCAATAAACTTAAATGTTTGTAGGATTATTTCAATAGCGATGAGAAACAACTACAGTTAATTCTAAATACCATAAAATTGGTGTTCGTTCTAATGCTAGTCAACCTGTTCGTACTATGTTTCGTTTTACTTGTCAGGTATACCCTTCTAAAATGACAATTTTCAGATTTCTGATTATGAAATTTCTATTTGAATTTTTTTCGAGAATATCTAGGACAGCGGTCCTAATAGCTTATTCCCTGGATCCGGCTGCTTTCTATTTCTTGTGGTCGCTGATAAATTATACCATCTTTCTGAGATTTACTGTAGAGGGTATTTTTATTTCTATTAATATTTATTTAGTGGATCTAGGGGAACAGTATAAAACGTACCATTTTAACCTGTTCTCTAGCCAACTCCTGTACTCTTCGTGGATCGACCAGAAGTGTTTTTCCTGGACCAAATCCATGTACCACCTTCACATTCTTCTGTCAGTTAGGAAGCTGATCTTATCGGGAGCCTTGTTCATGTTTGAACTTCAGTTTTTAGCAAATTATTCAACTGATTTAACAACTTATCTGAATGAGCTGTCTTGTTTAAAAAAGTTTACAGTAAAATGGTAACTATGTTATTTAATACCTAATTTAGGTTAAGCTATGTTTATTATCGTAAATCACTAGGATCTAAGGAATTAGAAGATATGATTAAAAATTTCTTAAATTCCGATTCTACAATAGTAAAGAAGAGTTACAATACCATTTGGTCAGACCATCGCAAGGACGACTTTAAGATTTTCAGGTATTTCTCATAATTTCAAAGATTATAGGCCAATTTTGTCTAAATGGCAACATCACAACGTCAAAAATGATCTGGATCTCAACGATTATAATGGAACTGATTTTCTGAGGGATCTATGCATAAACTCAGTATCAATAAAGCCCACAGTTAACTGGATAGTGTTGAACTATGTGATCCACAACCCTCCGGAGATATTTATGCTCCATAATTCGATTAGACTCATATCGAAAGAGACCATAGACTACTCTACAAAGGTTCTCTTTGACCAAATTTATGGGACTTTGACGCTACTGAAGACTAAGGCGCATTCAAAATCAATAGTGAAACCCCCAAAGGAAGTTGAGAAGAAGAAAGACAATGAGGAAGAAGATTTTGAAGATGATGAAAGGGATGAATTTTATAAATATGATAAGGAGGAGAAGATAAGGACCGTGAGTATGATGGATAACGTGACAAACCTGGACCAAGTACACGTAACGAGTGACTTAGAGTAAGTTTAACATTGATTATTCTTTTTAGCCCACGAAGACCTAGAAAGTACTACACAGTTGACAAGGTGCCTCCACTTATGAGGTATAGGAAAACTCTTGTGGATCCAAACATTCCAGTGGAGACCTGTATGGACCTCCTTATGAGAAACAAAGAGGAAGAGAGGAAGGTGAAATATGAAGAAGATGAGGAGGAGGAAGAGGAAGACGAAAGATACATAACTAAGGATCTGTGTTTAGAATTCGACCAGTCAGTGGTGGACGAATTCTTTTTAATATACGATATCTCGAATTGCGGATCAGTATCCTTTGAAAACTTCTCAACCAATGTGATAAACATGTGTTCAATAAGAAAAAGGTTAATCACAACCTTGAAGGTAGGGATAGATGATTAATTATTGAAATTAATTATTCCCATAATTATTTTATAAACTGACTTTAACACTAACTTAGAATCAAAGAAGTATATTGGAACTGGTGGGAAACTTGATTAGCATTATACTGTGGTTCATGTCGTTCGTGGCACTGCTTCTTTCCTTCAGAATTAACAAGAACATCGTTCTGCCCTCTACCATAGGTCTGTTCTCGGCAACCATAGTGGCACTGAGTTATATGTACACCAGCTTTATCACAGCCATTATGTTTGTGGTCATTTCGAACCCCTACAATGTAGGAGATAGAGTTAGAATTGACGGACAAGTCATGTATGTGAGGAGAATCACGACTTTTAATACTGAATTCTGTTCCAATCATGGAAAACATGTAAGTTTATGCTATATTTACAGTTAGTTAATTAAGTTGATCTATTAAATGTGTATACCTGATTAACTGTGATATTCAGATCATTATTCAAAACATACTGTTGAGTAAGACTCTAATTATAAATGAGTCAAGAGCAAAACATGCAACGGTGGAATTGGGCATTCAAATGGCCACAACAACAACCCCTGCAGCCATGAAGATGTTAAGGGACAACGTGAAGACCTTTGTAAATGGGAGGCCCAGGGACTTTGTAAACAACAGCATATTCTTCCACTGTAACAAGTTGGAGGTGTCCCATTATATCAACCTTATCATTTGGGCAACGTGTGTGGAGACTTGGGCTAATTCTAGAATTGTGTTCAACCTTCGCACAGAGTTAATGTGGTTTGTGGCAAATCAGTGTAAACTGCTGGGAATAACATTCGAACACCCACTTTCTCCAATTATTTTCAAGAATTCACTAAGTGTAGGAGGTAATTCATTAGTTTTAATTGATTATATTTGATTGTATCAACAATGAATTTATTTTATTATTAGGACTTGATCACGGATTTGGGTACTTTGGAGATACACATTTTGAAGATGACCATAAACCTAAAAAGGACTGGAAGGACCTAAAGAAATACAGGACTGGACCACCATCCAAGTTATCTCAACACCATTTGTCTGAGTTAACTGAACACAGTCCGCCGCCTCCGCCTCCTGTTCCAGCTCCATTCAGAAAGAGTTCAGAAGAAGCACTGGACACTCAGAGATCTACAGGACCTCTTTCAATAGAACCCACATTTTCTAGACTTGCTAGAACTTGGACTAAGTCTCCTGCAACTAAGGCTCCTCCTGCTCCCCCAACTTCAACACTTAAAGCTGTTCATAAGATTAATGCTCCTTCGGCTCATCCCATACGTAACATTCCCAAGAAGGTTGAAATGGACCAGTATGAGAATATATGGCTTAACACTTGGAGTCCACTGAATAAACCTGACAGACTCAAAACATTTTCTTTTGAATTAGAAGAAGGTAAGGATAAGTACGGAGAGAATACAAAAGAAGGTACTCAAGAATCAGACCCCCAAAAATCTAATTTACAAGATGGCAGGGAAAAGGTGATTAAATCAGTTTTATATTTGCATTCCGGGTTCTCAGATACAAGTGAGGAGCCTGTGAAACGAACCAGTGCCAAGAGAAGTAGCAGTACCAAGGACCGCAGAACCCGAGAGTCTCTAAAGAGTGAAAATGATCCCTCAACCACAGACCCTAAAAGAAGGTCCAGTAAAACCAGATCCAGCAGCGAGGTCAGGAAGAGTATGAATGAACCTTCAAACAATGATACTGAACCTAAAAGATCATCTACTAAGAGTAGATCAAGTCTAGATAAACCCTTAACTACCGAAGATAAAAAGAGAACATCAAGTAAAACCAGGTCAAGTTCAAAAGAACCCTCAACTGCTGATCCCATAAAAAGAACAAGTAAGAGTAGATCAAGTAGTGAGGTTAGAGTGAGTGAAGGCCACAGGTCCAGAGAATCTCGTGACTCCAAAGACTCCTCAGAAGATAGGGAAACTAGAAGGAGACGAAGTACCAGCGAAGTTCGCACCAGACACAGGAGCAGGACTAGGGATTCCAGGGACTCTAAGGGATCCAAGGACAACCCAGAAGTGACTGAGGAAAATGTGAAGGAGAAGAGGCCCAAGGATAAGGATAAGGATAAGAAAGAGAAGAAGAAGAGAAGTTCCAAGGAGAGAGAGATAACCTTCCAAATACCCTGAGACTCCAAGGACTCCATCCAATAAGGG
>JAQQTN010000020.1:43706-76223 GCA_029379255.1 Theileria luwenshuni
CCCAATCAAGGTATAATGAAGTTTACATTTAATGTTTAATCAAATATGGATTAAAGATATAAAGGTACTAGGATTTGTAAAATATTTAAAATATTTGTCAAATAAAAGAATCAAACATGGATTTAATCATGTAAAATAACTCCTATCAATTTAAAAGTGTAAAATATTTATCAAACAAAGATGAAAGTATTTATCAAAGGGTCAAACACTAAAATTTTATAAAGAATTAAAGATGTAAAATATTTAAGAAGGATTTTAAGTCAGTACAATATTAATTTCTTAAGAATTTACATGTCAATATCGTGATGGTGTCCGTTCGAGTGGTCCTTGTAGTCGTCAATTCCGCCATTCGTAATGGCGAAGACTGCTTCTCCCTCCGGCAGGACCGGCGAGTCGTAGATCTTGCAGATTCTGCTCTCTCCCTTGGACTGCCTCAGAAACAGTCGAGTCTGACTTGCGTGGGCCATGATGTGTCCTCCCACTGGCATTTTGTCATTTCCTGAGAAAATGAGAATGAGTTGTATGTTCCATTTTGTTATATTGATAACAGATATTATATTTATGTTATATATAAATATACGTATAGGTGTATGTAAATATATATTTGTTCGTTGTTAAGTAAGAAAAGTGTCAAAATAGGTTAAATATCTATCTTATTAATACTTACCGAAAAAACATGTGGAATCCACTCTTGCCACCACTTGATTTGTTATGACCACTGCTACTCCGAATGTGTCTGCAATTCTCTGAAGTGCTCTTAGGAACTTGCAGAGGTGCATTTGTCTGTTTGCCAGCTCCCCTATATATTTTTGTATTTTTGTTACCTCTTTAATTTATTTATCTATTTAGATAGTTTCTTTAATCTATTTAGTTAGTTTATTACCTCTTCCTGAGTAATCTGATCTGTACAGGGAAGTTGCACTGTCCACTATCAGGAGTGCGAATCTCGTTTGAGACATCATGGCTGTTGCCTCCACCAGGAGGTCCAGCTGGTGGTCCGTGTTATAGGCTCTTGCGTACGCTACGTTATCCAGGCAGTCTGAAGGTGACAGGTTAAACCTTTTTGCAATTGACACTATTCTCTCGGGTCTGAATGTTCCTTCCGAGTCTATCCAGAGGCATTTTCCTTCTCCTCCGCTCTGTTCCACTGGGAGTTGACAGGTGACCTGTATGTTTTGTTTTCAAATTCGTTAAAATTTATAAATTAGAAAGATTCTGACACTTACCGCTAATGTGTGGCATAATTGTGATTTTCCGGTTTTAAATTCTCCTATTATTTCCGTTATGCCTCCTGTTTCCACCCCTCCTTGCAAGAGTCGATCTAGTTGCACTGATCCTGTTGTAAATCTTATTAGGTTTCCTCTTGCTTCTAGGTAATCTTGTCCTGAGCAAAATCCGAGGTGGCATAGTTCTCTGCAGGCTGCTTTGATCTTCGATACTTTTTGTTCGCTGAGTCCTTTGATAACTAGCAAATTCTTTTGCGGTGCGTATGCTACACATTCCAGGGTTGAATATCCCGCTAAATATGATTATTTTACTATGGAATTTTGGGTGTGCGTACCTTCTCTCAATAAATCCAGGTCTCTTTGTAGAAGCCCCTTGGAGAGGAGGCATTCCAAGGCCTGTGGATTCTGAGGGGCAGGTTCTGAAACTCCCATTGAATTGGGATCTGGAACCAACGATAGTTCGTCTGAGCCCATTTTTTACAAATACAAAAGGATTTATGTAAATTGGTGAAATGTGTGGTACGGCACACTACATGGAAGATACAGTTAATTTTTGTTTTATGTATAGGGGATATTTTAGAGTCTAAAAGATTAATTTTTTTTTCTGGAAGATATTTTGTTTGCTTCTTCTTCTCTCCTCCTCTGGGCATACTGAAAATCGGCTGAGCGCATTGATTCCTTACCTCGATCTTCGAGAGTAGTCTTTTATGTTTTTTTGGCATTAGTGACTTTCTTAGTTTCTTGAGTTCCGGGTTCTAATTTTATTTATTTTTTACTTGTTTTTTTTCCTTACCAGTTCCTGTCCTATCTCATCCAGGTACTTTTGTTGCTTTTCCCTCACTTCCTTTTCATCTTCTACAGGAATTGACTTTTTTACTCAAATTACCTTCTTTCTCCTTCTTCTTCCTGGCTTCTTCTATCAGTTTATCCAGCTCCAGCTTCCTCACTGGCTCGTACGGCTCATCCTGAATATCTCAATTATTCTTCCTTAAATACCGAGAATGGCGACAAATGATGTGGAAGCTTATTCCCGAGCAGGTACTGCGATGAGGGCAGTACAAGGTTACAGTTCAGGCAGTCGAACACGTATTGGGGCTGAACGTAATCGCAGTTCAATTCCTTCTCTGAATTCCTTTTATTCCTCTACTAACACACCTGAAAGCGGTTTATCCACTATTGCGTGGGTCGCCTCCTTTGCACTTTCCACCAAAGATCCTCCGGCACTCAGCACTACCAGGGCCGTCGGAACCAAGGGAACTTCCTTCGATATGTAGAATCTCAGACCACTAAAAAGTCCCTTTTCAGTCGATACTCTCTTAAGTTCATAGTTGCAGAACTCCTCTCCCAGATCTTCGTACCCCTTCTTAAACCTCGGTGGATACTCCATGTTTGCCATCAGGTACAACTTGTAGTTGACCAGCTTAACCAGCTCCAGGTAGTACTCCACGAATGTTGCGATTACGTTAAAGTCAACTTCCTCCGGCAATTTCTGCCACACTTATTAGTCCTCTAACTTACTTGTGAGAACAGGTGAGGGATTATCCAGGTAACCTTGACTTCCAGTATTTCCGCCTGAAAGTAGAACCCCTTGATTGAGATGAACGTCTTCTTCAGGCATCCTGAGTCCGCCACGTACTTCAGGAAGTGACTCAGTTGCACTGAGCACTTTGCCACCAGGGATGGATTCAGTCCTCTTGACTCGTCTGCCGAGAGTGCTAAACATTTAATCGTTAGGGATTCCTTTTTATTTTCACTTACCTGAGACTGCTCCTATTGTTGAGAGTGCGTCGTCCATGTCTTCCAGAGCCGATACCAGGGAGGGGCATCTTTCCTTCACTATTGGTGCCAAGGAGTACCTTGGTTTACTCTTTACTTTAAGTTTTGCGTCAAATTTTTCCCCTCTTGCCACTAGTTTCTTAAACTTCTTCAGATGCGAGTTTATATCTCTGAATTTTGAGAGCAATTCTCCAGATGCTAGGTTTCTGATATCGTTGATATGGTAGTACACTTTATCTTTCTTTAACTTCCTTCTATTTATTCCTTTGCTCGTCAAAGTTCCTCCTCTCGCCACATCTCTTGGGTATACTCCTTTAAGTATGCATAATCTTTGGAAATCTCTCAGGGAAACTTGCAGTCTTCTTATTGCCTGTGTTCTCGTTATGAAGTTTCTCGTTGATCCCTCCCTGTTAGGTTTCTTTTTCAGTGTCATTTTAAATAACTCTAATTTTCATCCCAAATTCTATATATTACACTGATAAATTACTGATTTTAATTTTGTTTTTCCAAACCTTGGGTTCTGGATTCCACAATTACAACACTATGTTTATTTTATCTAACTCATATTTTTTCTAAACTATATTACATTTGGATAAATATCCTTTAAATATTTTACATTTATTCTATTTTACATTATTGTTTACACCTTCGATTTCAAATTTGATATTTCCAGTGTTTCCTTAAAATGTATCGGCTGTGTTGGAAGTATGTACGTTATTCCCAGCTCCTTGCACACTCTCACTATCAGCTGAAGCACTTCCGTTCTCAGCTGGTATATTCTCTGCCAGTTTCCCCAACTTTCGATGCACGTCAGCCACAGTCCTACCTTGTAGCAGTGTCCCGGGAAGAAGTCGTATCCGAACAGCGATGCAGAATTTTTTACAAAGTCGTTCGGTCTACAGTTTAATGCCTTGTTTATGATCGTCACGAATTTATCCATCTGCGAGTCCGTCGTTGTAACGTCAATCTTGAACACCAGCTCCAACGTTGCCGTTTCCGACCTGCTTTCGTTCGTTATTTTCATCGTCGACAGCAGCGAGTTCTGATATATCATAATCTTTCCGTGTATTGACACAAATTCCGTCGTGTAAGTTCTTATTTTTTTGACTATCAGAGGTTCTCCGTTGTCTAGCCTCACCCTGTCTCCGACATTGTACGGGTTTGAAAACGCCACAAATATGATTGAGTTTATGAAGTTTGTGTACATGTAGCTCAAGGCCACGGTCAACGCCGATAGCAGTGCCGCTCCCGACACCACTATTGCCTCTATTTTCATTCCCGCCATGAAAGACAGTATCACCAACGAGACTATCCACGAGAATGCCGACATTAGCCTCTTTACCACTCTGAACACGCTTTGTTGTCCCTGTAAGTTGTTTATTTTTTTTATTTTTTTAATTTATTTACCTTCAAATTCCTTTTAAACTTCTTCCTTGACGAGAATAGGTTATTCAACGCCTGTTTAATAATGTTAAAGTTGATCCTCCCATGTCCTGATATGTCTATCAGGTTAATCGTTCTATCCAGGTCCTCCTCAGGTATAAACAGTGCTAATCTTTCTCTGCTTATGAACAGGTCTGTGCGATCGTATTTGTATTTTATTGGTGTTTTTACGTAATCGAATGATGACTTCGGTTCATCAACCTCGGGCCCTTTGAAATTCAGCACGTCGTGTATGTTCAGTTCCTCACTTGCCAGTGTTTCTCTTAAATTTTTCAAATTATATAACTTTTTCATTGTTTCTTCTTTATCCTCATCTTTATTGTTTGCACCAAGTGACAATCTTTGTAGTTTAAAATCTGTTTTATTCTTATTTTCCTCTTTCAATTCCTTCGGCTGCTCCAAGTCTGGCAGTGAGGTGGGACTGTCTATGTTGATCGATTTTGATCCTGGTGGTTTCATTTCATCTAATTAGAAATTAGTTATTTTTGTTGATTAATTATTATTATTATAGTTGTTATTATAATTATTGTTGTTGTTATAATTATTATAGTTATTGTTATTATTGTAATTAATAATAGCTACTATAATTAATAAATAACAATAGATAATAAACTTACTTAGGTTTGATCTTGTTTTTCTGTGTTTGAGTTCCTTTTCAATTTTATCTTTAACTTGAGTTCTACTAAATCTAGCTGTTTTATCCTTCATTCCCATTACTTCCTTTGCTGTTTCCGCCACTTCGTTTAGTGTGTTTTCAGTCACATCTATTGCTGTGTTGATTATTGCAGCCGGCAACTCCTCAAAGTTTGTTATGTCTATGTCTTCTTTCTTTTTGGGCTCCTCTCTTTCTGGTCCAGAATCTGAGTTTACTAGTGCTGCATAATTGTTGTCCATAGTCTCACTGTCCATTTTATCTGTACTCTGGTAATCGTTTGTCGTTGCGTATATCTGATCGAACAGCATTTCCGACACCTTCTGTATCATTTCCTCATTTTTGAGAACTATATCTTGGTGTAACAGCGATATGCAGGGCGATGTTTTAGTCACATAGTATGCCAACATCCAATTTTTCAGTTTCGAGTTACTCGAACTACTAATTAACGATTCAGTCACTTGCGTAGGTAAATCTGCATATTATTGTTTAACTTTATTTTTACCTAATGTCTTCACTGTCTTCTTAAAATCTCCCGAGTTCATTTTATGATCCCTATTTATCATTATTTCTGAAAGAAACCTACTTTAACACTGTCAAAGCTCCTTCTTTAAACATTGGACCTGTATTATAAAAGAATTTTTTTCTTTTGACTCCTTGGTCTTGTTCCACCTTTTCAAATCCTGCGTTTTTGTACAATGAGTCTATAAGTTGCATCAGGTTTGGTTTCGTCAGTGAGTATGAGATCCACAAAATGTTGAATCTTCTCAGCTTAATGTACAGCTCCAGATATTTTTTCATGGAGTCGTTTGAACTCATCAGGAATCCAAGTTCAAACAGGAAGGTTACAACCGACAAAAGGAGGCACTAATAATTAATTTCAAAATGATTCCTACCCTTATTGACAGGATCACGTAGAGGTACACTCCGTAAGACACCCACTGTACTGATTCCTTGTCAAATGTAAAGAAGGATCCGTATTGTGTGTTTGAGAACAGATTGATGTAATATATTCCTTCTCTTTCCGGATCTAAATCTTTTTAACACATTCAACCTCACCTCTGTGTATCAGCACTTGCCACAACATAGACTGAAACGATGAAAAGATTGCGTAAAATATCGTTGGATCCAACATGTTTAGCAGTGCGAAGAAGAGCGCGTTATTTGAGCATAATCTGTTCAAAATGCACCGAACCAGTATGAACCTGAATGTTTAATCTTCTGAGCTTGTACTTACCTTACAAACATCAATGCGATGTGTATTACTAGGTTTACTGTGAAAATTAGCATCATTGATACCAGTCCTCCCAGGGTGAGCTCATCTCCTAGAACCTACATACACATTTTTAGAAGTATCGGTTAATATTGTTTAAAATTATTATTTGTTTAATATAATTAATAAAATTTTTAAAAATATTCCATTTTTTTATTCTTACGTTTCTAGGATTGTCTTTGTCTGGGCTATTACATTTAAAAATGAAAAAAGTTCCGATAAGTATCAGGTGAAAGGAGAACCAACTCAGCGGATATCTGTCTGGAAAGACAAATTTGAAGGGTTTTCCAATTTTGCTCCATCTGTAATGGTGTTCTACTTCGTCATCTTCGTCATAGGTACAATCCACAGGTGTAAAGTTTTTGTGGTCATTTTCGGCAATAGACTTCTCAAAATAGTCAGTTGATCCCTTATCAGTCTCATCGACTGAGCTTTTTTCCTTTTCCATCGATATTTAACATTTTTACAAATAAATTACCTAATCCTCCGGGTGTGATATGGTGCCACAAATAAACTCAGAATACACTAAATTTTTTGTAATAATTCCTTTAGATTTTCTAATTTTTAACTTTATATTTTAAAATTTGTGTATTTTTGTTAAAATTCTTTCGATTTCTAACATTTCTCTGTTGGTTCATGAGAATTCTCTAAATCACACCATCTATTGTCTTAACACCTTTAAAACACACTTTTCTAGGTTTATTTCCTCCTCATTTTATATTTTAAGTCTCTTTTGATCATTTTTAGCCAGTATCTCTGCGTTCCTGGTCATTTCCCCTAATACCTTGATAATCATTTCTTTACACCTCCCTTTCAATTATAACCTCGATAATTTCATAAATCTCACGTTATTTTTATTAAATTATTCTGTTTATGTCTTATTAAGCTACAATTCTTCCATCAAATCTATTTATTGTCTACTTAATCCTTAACAGATAATATTATTTTGTACTCTTAAACATTACATTATCACACATTTCCTTATTTGGTAAACAATTTCATTAATCAAACAAATATTCTGTTTTGTTGAACCAATTTCAGTTTTTTCTTAATTTTATTTAACATTTTATTATTTTCTGTTGTTCCGGGTAAACAGTTCAACCGCACAAGTTAAAACTGGTATAAAATTCCTGTTTGAACCGGTATCTCATTTATAACCATAAATACTCTTTAAATACGTTCTAAATTTTACTTTAGCTTACTTCTATACTCTTATTTACTACTTGTTTTACGATATTTACTCTTAAATAATGTGTATATACTATCTTTAGGTTAATAACTATGACTGTATATATCAATATGTATGTAAATATATACTTACATAATATCATTGTATCTAATATTATTACTCAAATATGTAATGAAATTAGGTATAATATTTATTTAACGTGTAAAATATAGTTTTTAAATTTATTAATGGATTACATTTTCAAGATTGTGTTGGTTGTGTGTTTAATTTTGCTGATTTTTGAAATGCTTTAACTATGCAAGGCCACATTGACTCAAACTGCTCCTCTAATAGTACTACATCTTTGTATGGTATTGTATCTACTTTATTAAACATTTTGGCATTTTTAAACAGTAATGCCATATCTACTTTAAATTGCATTGGTATTGCGTAAGATCTATTTACTGCTTTTTGTTCTATTTTATTTAGCCATATTGGGGTTTTAATTATTGTTTTATATCCTCTAAATGACTTTTCCGGGTCTTTTAGGAACCAATGTGCTTGTGGCAGTTCTTTTAATGCCCTCACTGCTTCCAATGCCACATTCTTCCAATCCACTCCTGATCCTGATTCTCCTTCTCCGTACGCTCTTCTGAAGGATGCTATCTTGGGCATGCTCAGTCCCGATGTCAATCTTTCCATCCTCCTAATAATTATTATTTAATTAATTAATTCTTACTCATTTATAAATTTTTGGTCTGGTTTTGGGTCTTTTAACAGCTGTGTTCCGTATCCGAAGAGTAGTGAGTATGTTTTATGCACCTTCGGAAATAAGTTGAGGTAAAATGGCAGTTTAGACACTGACGCCTTCTTGAGTATCACCAACATGTAATTTCTCGATCTTTCCAAAGTTTGTTTCGAAATGTCTGCAAATACCACTGGTTTAGACAAACACGTGTCAAACAACACTCTGTAAAACACTTCCCACATTTCCACTTTCAGTGAGTTTTCTCTCAACACATAGAACAGGAAACATGCGCACTTCACTGCCTCCAACACTCCTTCTCCTGACTTTAGGAGTTCTACTTGTTTCTCCTCGCCAACTCTTTCTAGTTTTCCAACCACTTTGTTATCTTCTAACTTCTCTTTTAACAACAATTTATAGAAATCATCTTCCTCTTTTAGGTTACTTTCCTTTTTATTTTTAAAGTTATTACCATTTACTTCTTTATTATTGTTATTGTTGTTTGTTCCTGCCACATTCAATTCGTTATTGGTCTGTTCAACTTCATCCTTTAATTCCCATTTAAATACGTATGATCCTTCCAGTAACACTTGGAGTGACAGTCTAACTGCTGATTTTTTTACTAATTTGGAGTTATATGTTTGTGACAGTTCAAATGCTGATTGTACTTTGTGTCTGGCGTGCTGTTTCAAAGGTATAAACAATAATGGGTCAAAGTCAAATCCATAATCTTTTTCGTTTTTAAACTTCTGTACGCACAACTTCATGAACACTGGCTGTCTCGACAGACACAACAGGAATTTGGAGGTCAAAACTCTTCCGTTAGAGCAACTTCCCGGTATTCCATCTAATCTAAACATGTGCCACAACAGTTCCCACAGGTTTATCAGCACATTTCTCCTACTCATTGGATTTTGTAAATTCATTTGGTAGTTTACGTTTGGTATACTCAGGTATGAAGCTGACTCCATTATGTTTGAGGCTTGTATCAACATGTTTGGTCCCGTCATGTTTTCTATTGTGTTTGCCAGTATTTCCAGGACAAATTCCGGGCTAAATCCAAACTCGTTTCTCAGCAGACACAAACCCTTGTAGAACTCCATTATGAACCTTGACTCTGTAGGGTGCATTGATAGGTTTGTGAAGCTTGACAGGTATTTTGTAAACACTCCGTAGAGGTACTTGTGCTGTCTTGGGTCCCTGTTATACAGACACACTAAAGAGTACATACACCTTGCCCTTATGATTGGGTGTGACTTATGTTTTTTAATCATGTTATCTAACCTTTTACATGCTGATTCAATCAGCGGGTTATCTGATATGTATTCTGACTTCCCAAAACTTCCCAATGCTTGACTCGCTTCTATTAGGGCGTATATGTTATTGTCTGAGTTTAATTGTTGTTCCCACATTGACCCTGACTGACATCTTCTGATTCTTCCCATCAGGCTAAACGTTGAGTCCACTCTTATCCACAACAGTGGCAACCTTGTCTTCGAGCATATCTTTGCCACTATTGATCTGTTGTCTAGTTGAGTCAGTTCCGGGTGCAAACTCATGTACAGCTGCTTCATCCACTCTATCAGAGCCCTGTCACACTCACTGTAAATTCCCAAGTAATTATTATTTCCTAAATATTTATTTTTTTCTATTTTTATTTAATACCTGTATTTGATGTGAAATTTCCTGTTGTATTCTGGATATCATTTTCCAGATCCTCTGCTATTCCTTTAAGGGCTACTTTCTTTCTTCCTCTTTTTGCTCTAGGGTTTACGTTATAGTTTATTGGGACCAGGTCTCCCAACAGCCTCACGCTCTCCCTCACTCCGTCGTCCTCCACGATGTCACTCACCAGGTAAAACATCCACTTCTTCGCATATCCTCCGGACAAACACAGCACTAATTTTCATAATAATAATAAGTTAATATTGATTATATAAATTATAATTGTTAATAATTATTTTAACTATTAATTGTTAATTATCTAATCCATATTAAAATCAATTAATTATCTAAGATAGATATATGTATAATGTGTTACTTGATTTATCTTCGTTAGATTGACTATTTTGTATTAATGACTTTTGTATCAGTATCAGTTTCCAGTACGGTATTCCTCCTGACGTTGCCACTGGGAGTTGTCCCAGGTTATACTGCAGTTTATAATCTGACTTAATAAATGTTCCGCAGTAGTTAGTTCCATTGTCTATTAACAAATCAATTATTTTATTTACATCTATCGAATTTTTAAGCATTTCCACACAGTCCCACAAAGGTCCGTACCCCAAACAGAACGTCCACGGGTGATTTCCGATATACCCAAATCCCATTACAAAATTTCCGTCTCTTCCTATCATATCCACTGAGTCGAAGAACGTCTGGAACAAACACATCTTTTTTCTCAACAACCCTATTTCGCTGAATGACATCAGTCCTATGTTATCTCTTATATCTCCGAAGTCTATTATCTCCTCCTTTTGTTCAGTTGCTATTATTCCGTATATATTTAACAGTATTTTATACACCATATCCTCTTCTTTTTCGTGTTCTACATTTTCCTTTTGGCTACTTTGTTGTGTGTAATGTGTCAACTCCAACAATCTGTTATATATGTTATATAGGTTTTTTGATGATTGTGATGTTATCTCTATCAGTGTATATTTTGTCTTTCCTTCTTCGTTTATATCCAACGGTGGTTGCAATGAGTTTACGTCTATCCTAAAGGACAAGTGATCCATGCTCGTTCCTTTTCTCTGCAATTGTAGGATCAGTCCCATACTTATCTGTGGGCATCCCGTTCCATATACGAATGATTTTATCAGGTTCATCAGGTTTGTTATACACACGTTCAGTTGATCATGTTCCACCCCCCTTTTCAATATATCTTCTGGACTCATATTTTTATCTAATTGTTTCTCTTTATTTAATCTATTTTGTGGTTTATTGTTCCAGAATGTCACGTATCTTCCCACTACTTCCTTCACCAGCCAATCCCATATGTTATAGTCCTCTTTTTCCTTATTTTCATCTTCTTTGCTTTTTACACTATTACTTTGATTCACTTCATTTGACCCTAACTCTCTATAATTCAGGTGTTTTTTGAACAGGTGTACTATGTATGACTCCGTCAGAAAACTGGTGTTTACAAATATGCTCTCCAGTACTGTTGGTATCAGTTGACATTTAAGAAGGAACACGGTATCATTCATCAGTATTTGTTCCGACACTGATCCTTCATTTTTATCTTTTGTAGATTCCGTTGTGTATGTTGTCAGTGGGTAGTTATCTCCCACTAATTCCACTAATGTTGCAAACAGTTCTCTTCTTGCCCATACTCTCAGTTTATGTTCACTATTTCCCATATTTCTTTTGATGAACTGGTCCACCAGGTAACTTTGCAACATCAGGTTAACGTGCAAATCTCTCGATGCATTTTCCACTTTTCTCAGGTACAAACTTGACAACCCTGTTGCCAATCCTATTCTTTTTTCCACACACTTTGGTTCTTGAGTCAGGTCTGCGAACGAGTGTAGGACTTCCATTGAGTAAACCAGCATATTTCCTCCGCTTTTATAGTACAGGTCGTTATACATTTGGGTCATCTGGTCCATGAACGAGCTGAACAGGTAATTTTCAGGGGATGTGAATCCGCTACATCTTTTAAAATCCACATAATTTTGTGTTCTTATGCAGGATGACATGTCCATATTCTCTTGAAAAGTTCCATATGGCAGGAAAAGCAGGTACAACCCGCTCAATTCAAGCTCAATTATTTCCTTGTATGTTTCCAGGCACATTGTAGTTGCTATATTTGTTGGGTTTAACAGATATCCCATTCCTTTTAGTGTAACGTATGTCAGTTTCGAGTTTACGTTCAATTCGTATGTTTCGTTCGACATTTGCACTAATTCTTCATCGCTTTCTGCTTCTTCTGTTCTCTCTTCTTTTTTTTCTACCTTCAGTCCATCTCTAAAATCAAATTCTCCCACAAATATTCCAAAATTTTCATACATTTGACCGTTATCATACATTTCCTTATTTTCCTCTTGGTTTCCATTTTCGACTTCATTATTATACAACTCCTTTTTATCATGCTCTCCTGTATCAAATGACGTGAATCTGTATGTTTTTGTCGTTATGTGCTGGTTGACATGCCGATCGTTGAAATCCTCCTTCAGGGGGAATCCGCAAATTACGTTGTATTCCGAGGGGACTGTCACATTGAATTCGTATTTATGGCACTTATAATTACGGTTACAAAAGGTTGGAAACCAGCATTCGCTGTCTTTCGAAGATACGAACAGTTTATATTCCTTGTAATTTGTTGATCCTCTTGGTAATATCCAGTGTTTTTCAAAGTAAACTTCGCTATTCATGGCGGTCATATCATAGTAGTCGAATGTTATGTCCAGGGTAACTTCACTTTTCTCTGGATTGACTTGTACATACATCATTGAATCCTTGAGCGACTGAACTGACAGGTGCAGTCCTTCGTAGGTCATAAGGTCCACATTTTTGATTGAATCCTCTAATATTTGTGGATTTACATAGTTATTTACTGATTTTAACAGAACTGGGTCCACTTCTAGGTCGTTTACCATTACACGCCTGTAAACTGGGTTTCCTATCATTGGCAACTTGATAGGAATCATATATTTTTCCGCCTTTTCATTCTTATCTGTATCTTTATCTTTTACTTTTTTAAGTTTAAGGTTAGTTGAACCCTTTAAATTGAAGTTTTTAAAATCCAGGGCGACATCTACCTTCTGGTACACCAGTTTATAACTAACCATTTTTGCGATTGCGATAATTAAACAAATATTTTAAAATTACATAATAACAAAAAATAATTAAAAAAACGATAGAATCAACACAATATTTGTGATCGCCAAATTAACAATGTTCACTATATTTTTAATTAATTATGTAAAATAGTATAATCTTCAATAAGTATATATATTTAAAATGTAAAATATATTTTTTTAATATTAAAATGGACTTTTGCCAAAGATTTATAGGATTCCTGATCATTCGTTAAGAAGTAGTCTGGAGATGAGCAAATCCAGCCGAAGTGACTTCAAAGTCACCAAAAAGAGAGTAGGAAGGGAACATCTGAGAAAACATAAATCTCTAGATGAGAAATTACTGTCAAATCTGAGCAGAGTTAAGAAATCAGTGAAACTATCGACACAGTCAATAACGTTAAAGAAGGATGGACTCAACGTGACATCAAGGAGACTTACACTTCCAGAACTAGTGGGAAGATCAAGACATCCATCGGAAAATGTAAGGAATCACGCCTTAGTGGGATTATCGGAGTTTATAAGGAGATACGAGGAGGAAGGAAGGACGAATGTGTACATACTGCTTCAAGTCTCATGCGCATCCCTGCTGAGTGAGTCAAGTCAGCTGAGAACTTCCTCAAAAAACCTGCTGATGTCAACGCTAGCAACTTACTTCCCTAAACCAGAAAAATGTAGTAAAAAATGCTCAGAAATAATACACCTGTATTTGGTACAAGGAACCCTAGCCGAAGGATCGACTAACCAGGAGTTCTCAGAGGATATGTACGGACTCATCAACCTTATTCTAGAAAGACACCCAAAAATACTTAAAGAATATCACGAGAAGCTTTTGAAGGCACTGCTACAAAATAAACCAGATTCACTGTCATTTAAGCACTTTAGCTGTGTTTACACACTGTTTAAACTGGTCCCTAAGATTAGTGAGGAGTTAAGAAGGGAATTAGTGGAGTACGTAATAGACCTGGAGTATAAACTGATAACTGAAACTAATCCAATAATAGAAGAAGGGTCAAAAAATAAAGTTGTAAAAAGGAGTGTAGATAAGAAGTCTAGCGTTCAGATAAACAATGAGATTGAGTGTCTGTCAAAATCGTCCATGGTGGTTAAAGGATTTAAAATTCTGTTGAAAAACACAAATTTCATAAAAAAAGATGATTCGAGAATTGCAGACATAATGCTGACATCAGACCTGATAGAAATGGAGAATATGACCGAAAGGGGAAAGGAAACATTTAAAAAACTGTTTTCTGAACTGGTTATCACAAAGAGTAGACTGTCAATAAAACTGATTCCAGAGTTCAGTAAACATCACTTGGCACTAATCATACCACTGGTGCAGCTGGAAAGTATGAAGGAGAGTTTAGAGGAGAGTAAGGTGGTGGAAATATTGCTAGAGGGGGTGTCGAGACCGAGAGAGTGGAAGGTAAACACGAAAGTTAATGCAAAATGGGCAAATAGGATTTTAAAAGTACTTACATATAGTAAATTAGAGAGAATCGCAAATTTTGTAAATTATTTAAGAAGTTTAGTAAATAATAATAATCAATTTGGGCCATTTAGTGATAAACAACAAGGACAGGAACAAGGACAAGAAGGGAGTATATCGGAACATGAGGCAGAGGAAGAAGAGGAAGAGGAACAACAAATATTAGAAAAAGATAAAGGGGGAAACTCAATTAAAAAAGCAAATAAAAACAAAGATAAAAATATGAAAAATGAATTGAAAGGACTTTATGAGGAGATATTGAATGAGTTATTTAAGTCCGTGCCAAGGTCACCGACAGTGTGGCCGTTGGTGGCATTGCTGAAGGGAGTGCCTTCAGTTTTGCTGAAAAGTATATTTGGTAAATCGCAATTGTGGAGTTATATAAGGGAACAAAAGGAAGGAGAAGGAGGAGGAGAAGAAGGCAACAATGAGGGAGTTAGTAATGACAGATTAAGTTTTGGAAGTGAATTTAGGATTAATTGGAAAATTAACTTTGATATTGAGGAAGTGATGGAGTACTTCATCAGGGAAGTTAGGCCGGGATTGGTGGAAACATTTTTAAACCTGTGTCTACACATATCAAAGGATGACAATAAAGGGGAATTTTACATGAAACTGAGTGAAATAAGGGAGATAAATGAAGAAAATTATAAAATAATGGCAAAAGTAATGCTAAACCTGAAAACAAGTGATAAGTTGAAGGAATATATCAAAAGTGTAATAGTAAAGTTGTTCAATAATGAGGAAATTGAATCATGTAAGGAATTTATAAATGTGATGGGATTTCACACTTTTAACAGTAACTCACCAGGAAGGCTTGATAGCCAGGGAAGAATACAACTTAATTTTGATCAAAAAAAAGAAATATTAAACCAAGTGGAGTACTATGTGAATTTTTATATAGATTTAGTGGAATTGGAGTATAATTTAGAAGGAAGTTCTGATAATGAAGGAAAAGAAGAGGAGGGTGCGAAGGAAGGTGATAAAGGGGACGTAAATTGTCCAAATTTTGAAAAAAAAGTTAAAAAAGGGTTTGAAACGAGTTCTAGAAGGAGTGAGGCGGTAAAGTACGCTCTGAAGGTGATGATTGACAAGTACCTGCTGGAAATGTGTAAAGTGGAAGGAGAAGAGGATCTTAAAAGCACTATGGATAACCTGGTTGAAGAGTGCCTAAAGGTAAATTACGAAAAAATGGAACCTGAAATGAGAAGCTGGGCACTTAAGGGACTTAGGGAGGTGCTTTTGGAGTACTTGGATAAGGATTCCATGCCAGAGTGGATACCGGGGGATGTGAACCATAAATAGGTCCTAATATAATACATATTTTAGTACATATTAGTATTTTACGAGGTATGTGGGAGTTTGAGGGGTAATTGTGGAGTGAAAAGGTAAAATAAGTGGACTTGATTACTTCTGATACCCCATGGGTTTAGAGTTGACGGTATTCCAGAAGAATAAACTAGATAAAATCGCAAAAATGCCAGAAGGAGACTTTTACCTTAGATATTAGTAAGTTTGATCAGAATTTAACAAAATTTTACTTTAGTGTCGGTCACGAGGGAAAGTTCGGCCACGAGTTCCTCGAGTTCGAAGTGAACAGCGATGGCCGTTTGAGGTACGCAAACAACTCAAACTACAAGAGAGATGTCATGATAAAGAAGGAAGGTTGGTTTTTACCTTGATTTAGGGTATTATAGGGACCTTTATGTCCCTTACTAATAGATTATTTTTCAATTTCTAAATTAAACAACCATTTTCAGTCTATTTAATGCCTCAAGTTCTCGAGGAGCTTAAGAGGATAATCGTGGAGTCCGACGTGACCAACGAGGACGACAGCGAGTGGCCTCACCCAGATCGAATCGGAAAACAGGAGTTAGAGATTAAACTCAGTGGAAAATATCACACATTTACAACATCTAAACTGGGATCCCTTCAGGAGATTCAGTCCTCCAAGGACCCTCACGGTCTCAGAATATTCTACTACCTCATCCAGGACCTTAAGTGCTTCGTTTTCTCAATGATCAGTTTACACTTTAGGGTAAGCGTGTAAAAAAATAAAAAAATTAATGATACGCAGATTAAACCGGTTTAATCGGCCTCGGATTCCTCAATGGATTCGCTGCTGGCACTGCCCTCATCAGATTCTTGGCTGAACTCGCCAAATTCCTGGTCGGTATCCAGGTCAAAATCTCCTTCAACGTCTTGAAATTTCAGGGACTCTGGATCCAAGTCACTCTCGCCAGAGTGATCCGATCCCGTTCTTTGATAGCCACCTTCGTCACCCGTTTCCGGTTCTGAATGGTCACCTTCCTGATCTTCCTGTCCCCGTTCCTCCTTCTGATCCTCTGAAGGATCAGAAGGAGGGGTTACAGACTTGAACTCGACCTTGTCCTCAAAGTCCTTGAACAAGGACGAATTCTTAACCAGGATGCAACTCTGTTTCTGATTACAGTACATTTGGAAGACCAGCTTCCCAGTCCGGAGGTTGACGACCCTGGAGAACCGGTCCAGACCCGCAGATATGAGGTAGTTGCCGATGCACTTTAAGTCCACAACCGACCCATTGTGAAAGTTATAGCAATTTAGAATTTTACAAACAAACTGGCTGTAGTGGTTCCTTCGAAAGTGGACCTTCTTATCGTTATTGCAAGACGTACACAGCCTCTTTCTAGCCTCAATTAAATGTTCTACTATTTTACGTTTATCCGTGTCACTTAGATTCTCAATGTCGGATAACTTCAGGGGATCCCTGGAAGGACTTTCTGTGTTGTTCTTATTGGTAGTCATCTCAGTGTTGTTTTTGTTGGTGTTTTCGATGTTGTTATTGTTATTGTTGTTTTTGTTAGAGGTCCCTGCGTTGTTCCTTGTATCTTTGTTGTTGCTGTTCTCAAGATTATCATTCATGGTATCGTTTGAATTGTTTGAATTGGGAGTAACAGGGTAACCCAGCTTTTCGTCAAGAATTGGCCCTATTTTCCTGTAAATCCAGTGAAGGAGTCTGACTCCGGTCAGAAACTGGAGGGTATAGATCGTTCCGAAGTTGTCGCACAGGTACAGCGTCGAGAAGTCCTTCTTCTGGGAGTGGTAGTACTTGATGTACAGTGAGTCTGAGATTCTGCGAACATCCCCTTCAATTTCGTCGTCGTGGTTCTCGGACTGAGAGTCTGTGAAGAACAGTTTATACGAGGGTTTTGTGGCCAGTTTCAGTATGGCCCTTTCACTCTGTGAGTATTTTTCGTTGATTGCCTTTGACAGAATCCTGCGATGTTTAGTGTTAAAGTCCTCATGGGGAAGTGCGAGGAGCCTCTTGGACAGTCCTACGCTCCTGTAGTCACAGATATTGAACTCGAAAATCGGATCCTTTTGGGATTTTGGGTCGTATATGTACACGAATGAGTCCCTTGTGGCCACACAGACTATGTCGTCGTCAACCTCTTCAATCAAGCAGAGACTCGTGATATCCAGCTTACTCTGGAGTCCCAGAACAGTCTCATGAGGGTGCTTTCCCACCCAAAGAACGGTCTCAGAAAAGAGGTCGAAGATGGCAGGGGGGTTATTTGGTCCTCCCAGGAGGAGCCTGTTTCTCATAACCGTGTGAACCTGGGCGTCACTTAAGGGCCCCTTGTACTTGTAAACCAACAGAGCACCTACATATTCCTCATCTTCCACTTCTTTATCTTCAACGACGTTATTTTGCTCAGTTGGACCATTATTCGTTTTTAATTGGTTGTTATTCTGTCCATTTAAGGCATTGTTTTTACTTGATTGATTATTATTTTTTTCTTTAATTAAATCACTCTTGGTTTTATAGATCCTTTTAACTTTGGCAACATTGTTACTCTTCGCAACTGACCAGTCAAAGACGTATATGTAGCCTGACTCACTCACTGCCAGCAGCAGTCTGTCGTTAGTCTCATAATGTACTGGCTTCTTGGCCTCCGGGTACAGTTTTGACTGCTGGTTCCTCTTATAAATCTCAGGTCCGAAGAGATCGAAGTGGTAGTTCAGCATCGTGAGGTAGATGCACCTAGAATCCAGCTTATACTCTCTCCTGGGCTCCATGGTTAGGTAGTTGTAGCTTAGAACCGTCCCATCCTGGTAGCCAACTGTGATTTCGTCCTCATAGTATCCCCTGAAAGCATAAAATTAGAATTTTAACACTTATTAGGCTAAAATAAGAGTCAAATATTAAATATTATCTAATAAGAGTCCAAAATACCCAAATCCACCGGACCAACAGAGGCAGGTCACCTTTCTCTCCAGGGACTGGTGATCTATCTGAGACAGCCTGAGCAGTGCGAGATTCCTGGTTTCAACCTCCTTCAGGAGTCCCGTGGAGGATCCCAGTATATATTCCATATTTTTGCGATAGATAGATTTACATTTACACTTAATATTTACTGAATTGTGGTCTGGCCATCAACACCGGCCGAAAGTCACCAAATTTCACAGGATCACCGAATTAACAAAGAATGTACTATCTAGTTTTGTGAATGAACGTTTATGTAAATAATTAATCCGGATTCCGGGAGAATTTGAGCGAGATAATGTGGACTTATGGGAATTTTGCGATGTTGTAAAAAATCGAGGTTCGGATCTCTCAAAATCTGATGTGCTATTAGATTTTGAGAAGTTTTATTTATTATTTTCTAAATTTACTTTTTATAAGTGTTTCGGTTTTGCGCCTGACTACTTCTCTGTACCCCAAGTGTGAGACTGGGTATCTACAAATTTGATACTTTTTATTTTTTTCCTTGATTGTTACACTTTATTGGCTTTCCGAATGTTTATATATTTATAGGAGGGTTATTTATTCACTAGCACCTTTTGCTCCTTCTTGTTTTTGATTATTCGTACCCCTACCTTCCATTGTATTATATTTTCAAAAGTTTATAATTTTGCCAGCTTTTCTGTAACATTTTTGCATTTTATACCCCTGGCTATCTTATAAACTCCTATTTTCACTCGTATTATAATTTATATTAAAGAATCTGATAATAATTTTTTATTTTATGACATTATAATTTTATTCTTTTAAGATATGTTCAAGGCGATTAAGGAGATTGTTACGTCAGTTTCTATGGAGCCTAACTCTGGCAGTGATTTGAGTTCGGATCCTGATTCGAGTCAGTCAGATCTGACCGCGAACTTTGAAAGATCCCTAAACTTGAGTTCGAGTACCGTAGATACTGAGGATAAAACCGAACTACCCAAGGTCAAGTTAACCGTTGCACCAACGCATCCCGAAGGTCAGGTTGACGAGTACTTGAACAAGTTCCTTCACGGCATCGTCGTAAGGTTCTACGACGAGAAGCCCTTTTCTGAGTACGACAAGGTCCGTGACTACAACTTTGGAAAATCAAAATTGGAACTTTTTAGTAAATTTAGGCCGAAATCAAACTTGAAGGAGTTCATCGTCATGGGAACCATCGACGTGCCCATGGAGAACCTTCTCAACCTCGTCATGGAGCCCCTCAACAGGCGGAGGTGGGACGACACCTACCTTGAGCACGACATGTTATCTTACGACGAGCCCACTAAGACCGACTTTATTTTTTCAGTTTCAAAGTACCCCTTCCCCCTCACCAAGCGGACCTACATGGTAACTAGAACTTGTTACAGCTACGGGGACGACTGCTTAGTTATTTTAAGTGCAGTTACTAATAAAGTTAAAAATCCCCGTAAGATCAAGTGGTCCACTCAGGTCGACGAGTTTGAGAGCCTTCTGGTCGTCAGGAACTGCGAGCCCGAGGAGGTTGACGGCCAGAAGAAGGTGACGAAGTCAAAGATGTTGGCCACTTACTTTGAGAACCCCAAGGTATTCCTGCCCAACTCCTACCTCAACTTCCTCATCGGTCAACTCGTCCCCGGCATCCTCTCAAAGATGGTTATCGCATCAAAGAAATTGAGCTACGAGGAGTCAGTGGAGTACGTCAAGACCATGAACCTAATTCCAATCCCCAAAACGGCTTAATATCATAATTCCCCTTACACACTACTATGCTATTATAGTTTGTTCTCTGTTTTTTTATCAAATGTGTTTGTAAATCCATCTACAAATCCAATTACAGAACCAATTTCAACCACAAAATGGGTCCATTTCGTATCCTAGATACACCAGACCCCTTCTCAACCCTGAAGTTGTCTCTTGATTACAGAGTGCCTCAGTGAACCCAAATAAAATTAAAATAAAAAATAAAAATGATAGTCACGGAACTTGAAACAACTCCAGGGGACCTTGAAGGCTACACCACTGGCGAGGTGGTTGAGTTCCCCGAAACTGAGAACCAGCCTGCCAACCAGGTGTTCAGCAGTGTCCAGTATTACATCGAGGATGAGGAGGAAACCAACAAGTGTTGCAACTCGATCATCCAGGAACTGGTTAGCAGCGACCTTGAAAGGGAATCTCCTAAATGCCTGGTGATAGAGGAAGAAAACCCGAGGGAGTTCAACATGGAGTCATTCACAAAAACATTTAAAACTTTGGTCGACATTGTGACTGATCCCATCATTGAGGAATGTCCCTCAGTTTCCTCCACAAATTCGGAGTCTTCCGAGGACTCCTTTTCCCTGCTGCCCGCTCTGAGGACTCTTTCCACCAAATTCATCACTAAAACCTCCAAGATGTTTAAATTGGACGGGCCTGATCTCATTAATTTACACACCAGCTCTCAAAGTTCCGAAAAATCTCAGGATTCAGTTGAGAGAATTCCACAAGTGAATGACGAGGGGGAACTAGCCAGCGATTCCGAGGTAGGGGGTGTGCGTAAACCGGAGGAATTTCGGAATAGCAAGGAAGAAGAGGCTCCGGAGCCCTCTAAGTTACGCAGTTTATCTAGGTGGTTTTAATGTAGTATGTACTCGTATTAATACACATTATTTGTTTGGGTGAATGAAGGCGCACTTCTCTCCAAAGAAGCAGTTGGGCCAATTCTTACAAATTTTATTGGTTGGGTGGATGTATCTGCAGTTTTCACCGTACTGGCAGTTCGGGAAGTTCATGCACAGCTTCGGTACCTTGGCCACTGGTCTTTGTTGCTCTGGGTTCACCGTCTGTGTGCTCTGTTCCACGTTTACCAGTGTCAGATTTTTATAAAATGTTTTTGATCTTGATTTTTTTAAATGGTTTACTTCTTGTTCGTTTTGTTGATTAAACTTTCCGCTTTTCGTTTGGACTCCCAGGCCCAGGTTATGTTGCCCTTGTAGTTTTGCGATCTTTTCCTTGAGTATTAGACTATCGAGTGTTTCGTCCAATGGGTCTACTGTTTTTTGTGTGTACGTATTTTGTGTTAGATTGTCTTTTATTTGATTTTTAATCATTTTTGATTTATTTTCTATGAATTTTGTTTACTTTATTCCTTTACCTTTTTTCAAATGTTCATTTGTTAATTCATTTTGTAAATTTTGAGCCATAATTGTGGTTTCATCCATTTTCGGTCTATTGGACACCGTTTCTATGAAGTATTCCAGCGTTTTCTGGGCAAAATCCACTACCCACTCTGTAAAATCAGATGCCTGAAAAGTATTCTATAACTAGGTTTATTTATCGGTGGAAAATCGAATTTTTTTGAGTTATTTTAAAATTGGAATCTTTAAAACATACATGATCTCCTAGAAAGGGTTTAAGTTTAAGGGATAACTCATTTTTGTCGAAGTTATCTTGCGATATATACCGCCACGTCTCATTGGCGACATTTCTAGATAGTTCTATATCTGGTATGCATAATTTTAGTTTGGATGCGATCTCATTATGCATTTTCACTTGCCATTCGTGAGGCAATTTGAGTAAGAGATTACAACTCATCATATTTTCATAGAAAATATAGAATTGTCTTAAACTGGATATAGAATCTCTAGATTAAATATGTAGTATAAAAAATAAGTAAACTTCAAATCATAATAACACAGTTAACTCATTTTATTTATACTAATGTCGCCCTGTATCGGGTACTGCGTTAATTGGCGGTTACTGGACGATAAGGGAAGACATAAGTAGTTAAATGAAAATTTGAGGTGATTTAAAATTAAAATGTTATGAATAAATATTTAAAAAGTGAAATAAATGTAAATATTAGATCATTGTGGGACAGGCAGAAAACACCAAGGGACAAGTCTAAACGGAAATAAATAAAAATAAAACATTAGTAAGATATTATAAAAAATGTACTCGTGTGTTTACAAAAGTTTGGACAAGTAATACTGAGAGAATCTGGAGAAAGACTTAATGTGTATTAAATAAATAATCTTAAAAAGTAAAGCCAATCAAGAATTTAAGTTATTTACGATGAATATGTTAAATAAATATGAGAATGTGTAGTAAATATCATTAACTGACAAATTTTATACTAAAACAAGTAAATATAAGTGGAAGGATATAGTACGATGAAATCTTTGGATTCTTCCAGGTCAATTACCTAGGGTAGACACATCGTATCTAAACGAGTAAAAAAAGAAGGAAGGTAAATGACACAGTAAAGACAGAGGGGGACAAAGGTATTAAACTCCATATTACCATACCCCATATGACAGCTTTAGAAGACAGTGTGCCTATGTGTATTTGTTCTACTATTAATTCAGTTATAGCTTTAATATGAGCTTTCTTGTTATAGTATCGTTTGTTGATAATTATATTTTATGATAATGTATTCTTTAACCCTTTTTAACCAATATCTGTTCTAGTATGATATATCTGACTAATTATCACAAATTTTTTTCAACTTTTAACTTTTAATTCTCCAATCTTCAACATTAAATTTTTGTAACATCCAGATTCTTATTTATAACATAAGAATTTTTAAGTAACATTTTCCTGAAAAAGAATTCACCATATTATAGAAATTCCAAACTATATTATTGAACTTTAATATTTTAAAATGGATACAGGGACTAAAAGATTTTCAAGATTTGTTTTAAATCGAACTTCCACAGATGCTGCCAATCAAGATTTTGATGTGGCGGCATCTTCATACGACGTCGATTCACTATTTGATCCAAAACCCATTCCTGGTCATAAATTCAATGTCTCGACTTTTGTAAGTTTATTTTTTAATTTTAATTAATGGTGACACGAAATTAATAAGATTGACTCATGTCATCGACGATTATTCAGATATCTATCAAATATGTCCACTACAACAAAATATTAACAAAAATTTACAGGATCAATACGAGCGTATGTACGGTGAGAGTATAAGTAACACTGATGAATTTTGGGGTAAGATTGCTAAATCTTCTTTGCATTGGATTACCCCTTTTACCAAGGTGTCTGAGGGTGACTTTATTGACAGGAACTACGCGTGGTTTTTGGACGGGAAGCTGAACGCGTGTTACAACTGCGTGGATCGATGGGCTCGAACTCAGCCTGACAAGACTGCAATAATTTACGAGGGAGACGAGCCTGAGGATCAGCGCAAGGTGACATTTAACGAGCTGATGATGAACGTTTGCAGAGTTGCAAATGTGTTGAAGATGATGGGTGTGAAGAAGGGTGACTGTGTGACTATTTACATGCCTACGATCCCGGAACTTTGTTACTCGATTTTGGCTTGTGCGAGGATCGGCGCTGTTCACTCTGTTGTGTTTGGTGGATTTTCCGCCACGTCTCTGGCTGAGCGTATCCACGACTCGAGTTCGCGAGTTGTGATAACTGCCGACGGTGGTATGAGGGCAACTAAACACATTAAGACTAAGGATATTATGGACGACGCGCTGACTCGATGTTCGTTTGTTACAAATTGTTTGGTTTTCAGAAACATTGGTTCTGACGTTAAGATGGTTCCGGGTCGTGACGTTTGGATGCACGAGGCCATGGAATCTGTTAGACCTTACTGTCCCGTTGAGACTATGGACAGCGAGGATGTTTTGTTTATTTTGTACACTTCGGGATCGACTGGCAAACCGAAGGGTTTAGCTCACAGCACGGCTGGTTACCTGGTGTACGCGTACGCCACGGTTCGATACATTTTCGACAGTCATGACGGAGATGTGTTTGGATGCATGGCTGACGTCGGTTGGATTACTGGTCACACTTATGTTGTTTATGGACCTCTTTTAAATGGAATATCGACTGTAATGTTTGGTTCACTTCCGAATTATCCTGGACCTGACAGGTATTGGAGCATGGTTCAGGAACACGGAATAACGCAGTTTTACACGGCTCCCACGGCCATTAGGAGTTTGATGAAATTTGGAGATGATCCTCTAAAGGGTTACAATTTGAGCAGTCTCAGGGTTTTGGGGAGTGTTGGGGAGCCCATAAACCCCGAGGCTTGGAGGTGGTACTACACTGTGGTGGGTAACAGTAAGGTTGCCGTGGTCGACTCTTACTGGCAGACTGAGACTGGTGGCATTATCATTTCTCCGATTCCCGGAGTCACCTTCACTAAACCCGGTTCTGCCACCTATCCGTTCTTTGGAATTGAGTTGGCCATTGTCGACGCCAACTCCGGTGAGGAACTTGAGGGTAACAACTGTTCTGGACTTTTGTGTGTGAAGCGGCCCTGGCCCGGCATGTTCAGGACCATTTACGGCGACCACTCCAGAATCAACGAAACCTACTTTCCCACCAAATACCCCTATTACTTCACAGGAGACGGCGCCTTCAGAGACAAACACGGATACATCTGGATATCAGGAAGAATAGACGATACCATCAACGTATCTGGTCACAGACTTTGTAGTGCTGAGATTGAGTATGCTCTCACTCAAGTCGACATTGTATCCGAAGCCGCCGTTGTCGGATATCCACATGCCCTTAAGGGTCAGGGCATTTTCTGTTTCGTTTCACTTAAAGACTCTAGTAGAGGTTTGCAAAAGGAAGAAGTCATAGGTAGACTTAAAATGAGTATTCGTCATTATGTGGGGCCGTTCGCTACTCCCGATGTAGTTCTTATTACCCCAAATTTACCCAAAACAAGAAGTGGTAAAATCATGCGTAGGATTTTGAGGAGACTTGCCTCCAAAAAATTCCAAGATTTTGGAGACGTCTCCACTCTGGCTAATCCAGAGGTTGTGCATCAACTAATAGAAGATGTTAAGCAAGTTCAGTAATATTTAAGTTTTTAGTTTAAAGTTTAATTTTTCCTTAATTTTATCATTTATAAGCTATGTGTTAGCCAAAATTCATCCCAATTATGCCTGATTTATTTACACCATTCACCTGTTAGGCTGGTTGTAAACGTTAATCTGATTGTCATAAAAACCCAAAATCTGAATTCCCCTCATAATCGATTTATTAAAGTTTTTGTATTTATTTTTTTAATTGTACCCATATATATTTAAATAAGTTAGTATTTATGTGATTTATTGGTTGATGCTGGCTAAATTAAGGTGAAACATTCTGACTCATTTGTAGATCTCACCATTTAAATTAACATTATAATTAATAAATAACGATAAATTCCTAATATTTTTAATATTAAATCAAAATCTAACTATATGAATACTTTGGAGAATTAATGTTGGTTTCGAATTAGGATGCAGTTCTGGATAAAAGTAAAACTGTTAGTAGACATAGGATAAATATATTAAAAGTAAGTTAGATATTTTCAACATAATCATTGATGTTAAAATAAATGGCAATGGCTTGAATATTGAGAAAATAATGTAACCTTTGAATAAAATTATATAGGGTATGGTTGAATTGTGGAAATATAAAACAGATAAAATTATGTCTGTATATAACACAAGATATGATTATCAAGAAAAATTTGATAGAAGTATTATATGAAAAGTTTTGTAAACTAAGAATATGTACAAAACTAGATGATATGGAAAATAATGATGAAGCTGCAGCTTCATCATTTGATGTTGACTCGCTGTATGAGCCTAAGGCAATTGATGGCCACAAATTTAATGTTACGAGTTTTGTAAGTTTAGATAAGTATTAAATAAAAAAAATTTAAAAAATGTGTAAAAATAAATAAAAGACATAGGTAAATAACAAAAAATAAGAGAATTATAATTAATATATTACAGAAGGAGTATGAAAAGATGTACGGTGAGAGTATAAGTAACACTGATGAATTTTGGGGTAAGATTGCTAAATCTTCTTTGCATTGGATTACCCCTTTTACCAAGGTGTCTGAGGGTGACTTTATTGACAGGAACTACGCGTGGTTTTTGGACGGGAAGCTGAACGCGTGTTACAACTGCGTGGATCGATGGGCTCGAACTCAGCCTGACAAGACTGCAATAATTTACGAGGGAGACGAGCCTGAGGATCAGCGCAAGGTGACATTTAACGAGCTGATGATGAACGTTTGCAGAGTTGCAAATGTGTTGAAGATGATGGGTGTGAAGAAGGGTGACTGTGTGACTATTTACATGCCTACGATCCCGGAACTTTGTTACTCGATTTTGGCTTGTGCGAGGATCGGCGCTGTTCACTCTGTTGTGTTTGGTGGATTTTCCGCCACGTCTCTGGCTGAGCGTATCCACGACTCGAGTTCGCGAGTTGTGATAACTGCCGACGGTGGTATGAGGGCAACTAAACACATTAAGACTAAGGATATTATGGACGACGCGCTGACTCGATGTTCGTTTGTTACAAATTGTTTGGTTTTCAGAAACATTGGTTCTGACGTTAAGATGGTTCCGGGTCGTGACGTTTGGATGCACGAGGCCATGGAATCTGTTAGACCTTACTGTCCCGTTGAGACTATGGACAGCGAGGATGTTTTGTTTATTTTGTACACTTCGGGATCGACTGGCAAACCGAAGGGTTTAGCTCACAGCACGGCTGGTTACCTGGTGTACGCGTACGCCACGGTTCGATACATTTTCGACAGTCATGACGGAGATGTGTTTGGATGCATGGCTGACGTCGGTTGGATTACTGGTCACACTTATGTTGTTTATGGACCTCTTTTAAATGGAATATCGACTGTAATGTTTGGTTCACTTCCGAATTATCCTGGACCTGACAGGTATTGGAGCATGGTTCAGGAACACGGAATAACGCAGTTTTACACGGCTCCCACGGCCATTAGGAGTTTGATGAAATTTGGAGATGATCCTCTAAAGGGTTACAATTTGAGCAGTCTCAGGGTTTTGGGGAGTGTTGGGGAGCCCATAAACCCCGAGGCTTGGAGGTGGTACTACACTGTGGTGGGTAACAGTAAGGTTGCCGTGGTCGACTCTTACTGGCAGACTGAGACTGGTGGCATTATCATTTCTCCGATTCCCGGAGTCACCTTCACTAAACCCGGTTCTGCCACCTATCCGTTCTTTGGAATTGAGTTGGCCATTGTCGACGCCAACTCCGGTGAGGAACTTGAGGGTAACAACTGTTCTGGACTTTTGTGTGTGAAGCGGCCCTGGCCCGGCATGTTCAGGACCATTTACGGCGACCACTCCAGAATCAACGAAACCTACTTTCCCACCAAATACCCCTATTACTTCACAGGAGACGGCGCCTTCAGAGACAAACACGGATACATCTGGATATCAGGAAGAATAGACGATACCCTTAATGTCTCAGGACATCGCATCACATCAGCGGAAATAGAACACGCACTCACAAACGTGGATATAGTCTCAGAATCGGCGGTAGTGGGTTACCCTCACCCAATCAAGGGCCAAGGAATATTTTGTTTTGTTAGTTTAAAGGAGTCGTACCTGTCTCTGGATAAAAAGGATGTTATAGGAAGGTTGAGAATGAGCGTCCGCAACTATGTTGGTCCATTTGCCACTCCAGACATGATTCTCATCACACAAAACTTACCAAAAACACGAAGCGGTAAGATTATAAGGAGAATTCTCCGTTGTCTAGCCTCTAGCAAATTCACAGACTTTGGCGACACTTCAACCATGGGAAATCCCGAAATTGTTAGCCAGCTCATAGAGGACGTTAAAATGTTAAAAAACGAATGTTAACTAATGTAGTGTCTGTAACAATTTAAATATATTAAATAATTGTATAACTTATTTAGAATACTTTATAAATGTGTGTATTTGCTGTTTCGTGTTCATGTCGAGATATTCGTCCAACTTAGGGTAGTGTTGAAGCACAGCATTCATCACCTTGCCCGAGAGCTGAACCAGCTCAGAATTAGTTCCAAACGTATCCCCGAAATTTTCCAAAGTTCCCTTACAGCTTGATATATAAAGTTTAAATAATACAACCAGGTTGTTGTAATCCAGGTCATCAATTGCAAGTCTTGCTGAGTTGTTTAATCCCATTGAGTTGTTAGGGTTATTTTTGAGAGTTGATTGTTGCACGTGTAGTAGAACCAGATTTGAAATTGAGAGAATCGTGTTTATCTTCTCCTTGTCGTTTTTAGAGTATAACAAATGTTGACAAAGTGGGTTTAGAAATGAGTTAATATACTTGATTGTCACGCCTGGAAAATGTTTCGAAAATTTTCCCAGGGTTACACAGCAGTTTTGCAGAATACAAAGGTTGCCGTTACAATTATTGATAATCTTAACAATTAAAATTAAAACTAAATCAATGTTAGAGTTATTGTAGATGTTAATCTGATTGTCACACAAAACCCCAAAAACCCATACACAGTTATTAACCACACCAAAATATTCTTCCAAATCATCTAAAAAAAATTAATTTTAATTATTGTTTTTTATTGGATATTTAATGTTAAATAATATTTATTAGGATAATTATATCGTTAAATAAACAATATTCTTAAATTATTATAAATGAATATTGATATTAAAAAATAATATTGGTTCAGTAACTAATCTATATAATTACTAAAAATCAATATTGGTACAATAAGTAATTATTAAAATTAAGAAAACTTACTTGTATCGTTTTGATAGTTTGACTGGACGCTGTTGTACCGATTAACAGTTGAGGTTGTACTCGCATTACTGTTTATTGAATTGGTCCTTTCAGTTGTGTTGAGGTAGTATTGGACGTTGTTGACTAGAATCGACAGAGTCTGATCGTTGAGTGGGAACTTGCTGTTGCTGAGGTCTCCCAGGAGGGCTATTGACGATTGTAACACATTTACTGTCTTATAGTTGCAAAGTTCATTAATGACTGTGATCAGATCCACGTTGTTTGTCATCTTAACATTGTTTATCACTGTTAACACCACATTGGTGAGGTCATAACCTACTCCCATATTTCCATAATTGTTGTTTACTGATAATCCTCTAGAGTTAGATGCTGTCGTTAGCAATATTGATATTGTGTCTGACAGTATCTCTGCTATTTGATTATTCATTTCCAAGTCTGCTTCCGTTAACAGTTGATATAGCGATAACACTGATAATTTAGTTAATTTTTCTATGAATCCCATTGGAAGTTTATTTCCCAGTATCGACACTACACTGCTTACACACTCCAAAAGTGCTGGGAACTGTAAATCTGTTATTTCCGTAGATTCGAGCTTCTTTAGGAGCATTTGTATTAGGACTACGTGGTTCGGGTCATTGATCACTTGTTCCCCTACATTCTGATATAGTGTTCCTATCACATCATAAAGTATCATAAAATTTCTTTTTTGATACATTTCTAGGCACTTGAGAATAACTTGCATGATTCTTCCCAGGTATGGGAGGAGCAGAGTGGTTCCAAACTCTTCAAATGATGTGAATGAGGAACATGCTGATTCCTGAACCCTCTTGTTTCTGTCCACCATACACTCAAGTATCGTCATGAGTGTCTTCTCTAGGTAATTGGCTGCATTCTCCGGGATAAATATCCACTCCACAAACCTCGATAGACACCAACAGGATATTATTCTCATGAGTGGCTTTCTATCTCTGGCCGTCACTATCAGGTACTCAATCACTCTTGGCAGGTATGGGAACAGCGAGTACAAAGCCCCTTTTGAAATCGCCCCTAACGTCAACACTCCACTTTCCTTCAGTTCCCAGTCAGTGCTATCTAATTTCTCCTGAATATACCCCAACAGTACTTTAATAACTTGATTATTTGTATTCTGGCAGTACAACTGTGATATTGTGTCTAACAGCAGTGCGCTCCCCTTCCTTACTGTCCACGTATTTCCCCATGTATTGGTCTCCTCGTCTTCTCTGTTCTTAATTGGCACATCCTGCATATCGTCTGGTATGTTCGAGTTATCGTCCTCCAGATGCGTTCTATCCATCGACATGTAATCCCATGACGAATACTTGGTGTTGTCCACCAATGTCTTCAGTAAAACCGGGAATTCTTTGTTCATTTTATTAAGTAGAAGATTCTTCAGTTCTATAAATTTTTTAAATTATTGTTATTAATAACATTAATAACTATTTAGGGAACAGTTGACTAAGAATAATTAAAAACAAAAATAAATAAAAAATAGTTATAAATCACCTTCATTTGTGTTATTTTGGCTTCCGTGTGTGTATATTTGTGACTGGAGTATGTGTGTGTAGAAGTCCAGTGCGTCGATCTGAATTGTGTAAACTTCGTCGGAACACAGTTTCGTGATAAACGGGAATATTGCGTCACTTGACTGTAGTATTGTGAGCGGTGAGAAATCCCATAATTTATGCATTCCTTTGATTACACATTTTTTAACGTTATAGTTATCCAACGATGCCATATTCCCCAACAGGTTCCAGAAATGGTTGAACAACTCTCCTACTAGGTGTTCAAATATCGAGTTTGACTCCATCAACACCAACAGTATTCTTGACACTATTTCTTTTCCCGTTGACGATTTCTGCGCTACTTGGAACACTTGTGTTAGAAATGTGTTTTTGAGATAATTAAGATAGCTTGGCGACAGTGGGTATCCTGGGCTGAATGTGTCTTCCAGTATCATATTTAACGTTACTGTTGCCGTCTCCACTACCACATCATTATTCAGGTTTGAGATTATGTTCATTAGGTTCTCTATTCCGTACTGCCACTTATCGTATCCTTCCACGTTGAATATTGACACGTAGCAGGTTGCTACTACGTTCCTCAGTTGTGGTTCTTTCAGGTTAACTATTTTAATTATCTCGTTCTTAATTAGATTCTGTATTCCTATATCCGTTTGCGACCAATTTTGGAGTATACTATTCTTCAGCAGCAGGAGTGCCATTTGTTTAGAGTGGAATGTGCTTGCTCCCAGTGATGCTTCTAGGTAATATAGGCTTACATCTTTTCTATTTTGTTCGAAGTTTGCCAAATTTTCGTGTACGTACTTTTGTGTTTCTGTATCTCCTCGCTCTGACAGCTTGAGGATTTCCAGCAATTGGTTGTACACTGTTCGATCTAGTGGCATTTTTATTTTAAATTATATTTTTTAATCATATCTTTTCAACTATTTTTGTTGTTTATTTAATAAATTTTTGTTTGAGATTCTTTTTTGGCTGATTTACTATACATAACTACAAAAAAAACACTAAAAAATTTATACAAGAGAATTGACTTTACAAACTACATCGAAACACCTTAAAAATTTTGCTACGTGAGATACTTGTGAATTATAAGTTACAAACTATATGAAAAATAAAGATACAAATTACGACGATACAGATACACAGAGGGTAGCTATATACCCCGGGAATGAGAATATAAAATAGCGGAACAACAATATCTAAGATTTAAGCCTGATTGTAGTTTACGTCGTAAGGATGACTGTATCTATTCCTCACGATCAACACAGGGTAGGTCGATGGGGCCATATAAATTAAGAAATCATTATATTAAAATATTCCGTTTGGATATATTTGGTTTAACTTTTTATTATGATCACACAGACGTATTCTTTCTCGTACCGCAATGTTTTGTACTCCCAATTCTCACTTTTGTTCCCTGTCTTTTCTGATTTACGAATAATTGAATCTTTATTTACTTACACATTATACTTAATTTTGTTAATCCTTTATTTTTAGTTAATTTTTAAATTTATGATCAAGTAAAATCTTATTTTCTTGGAAAACTTTCAAACTTACAATCTAGATAGAAAGTACTCCTCCAGACTCATTCTTATCTCCAAATATAAAACCCTTTAATTAAAATTATGTGAATTAAAA
>JAQQTN010000021.1:0-37588 GCA_029379255.1 Theileria luwenshuni
AAAATGAGCAAGGTCATATCCGACCGACAGTTGGCAACTGAAATGGATACTATCGACAAAGACAAGGACGGTCTTGTCAGTTTGGAGGAGTTATTGGCTGCTTTTTCCAATGAAGTTGGCGAGGAGGATGCTTCACAAAACAGGGATCCTCTCGTTCTCAGATTTAATGTCGCTGATAAGAACAAGGATGGAAGGTTGGACCTTTCCGAACTTGGTGATCTTATCAACCCTTCTCGTAGACAAGAACTTTTAAATTTAGAAGTTGAAGATGTTCTTAAGGTTTATTTTTATTTTTTAATTAAATTCAGGCTCATGATTCCGACCGAGACGGTCGCATCTCCTTCGACGAGTACAAGAAATATAGACAAGGTAACTTTTTTTATTAAAATTTTTCCAGAGGACGGAGAGGATGAAACACAATCTTCTACCGACTTTAAGCAGTTTGATAAGGACGGTGATGGCTTTTTAACTCGAAAGGAGCTCGAGGACGTTTATCGCGAGGAGGAGGAATTTGACACTTTTACCATGTTTGACGATGTCACTTCCATCGTCGGCACCACCAGTAAGTTTACTTTTAAATATTTTTTCAGCTCTCACTCGTGAGGTCTGGAGAAAGCACGCCAACGACCTCGCCAAATCCTCGGTCACTGACTTCCAGGAGCTCCTCGACCACCCTGCTGACTACGGCTTTAAATTCGATCTTCCCAAGGAAGAGGTTTCAGAGGTTCACACCGAACTCTAATATTTTCAATTTTTTATTCCTCTCTCACATATCACCTGTGGTTCACACAACTCTTCGTTTAATGACTAAATGAATATCACTAATATCAATAAGAATATTTGGAGTTTGTTTGTTAGTGACTTGACTTTTTAAGTCTGAGGTTCCTCTGTTCGATTATTGTCTTGCGGAGTCCGCGTTCTGGAGGCAGTGAGACGTAGCTCTTGGTTCCCACTCCGATAACAAACACGTTGGTTCCTCGGGTTGTGAATGTGCTGTCTTGGGAGTCCTTCACGTGGACCACATCGAAGCTTCCCGGGTGTTTCTCCTTGCTGACCACTGTTCCCACTCTTCCTACGTTATGTCCTCCTGTGATCATAACCAGGTTTCCAGGCTCAAATTTAAGGTGTTCGAGGACCTTTCCAGTGGACAGTTCAACTCTCAGGGAGTCTCCGGCTTTAACTTCCGGGTGTACGCACCTGAAAGTTCTTCCGTCGTGTGAAACTGCCAGATTTACTTCTCTGGGTCCCAAAAAGGTCTTTTTAACCCTGCAGAGTTTGTAGGTTGCCTCCTCGTCAGTGATCTTGTGAGGGACGAATCTTCCCTTGGTGTCGTAAAGCATTCTAAATTTTTCGTTTGTCTTGTCCAGAGCTACTACGTCCATAAACCCGGTTGGGTAGGTGATGTCAGTCCTCACCTTTCCGTCGACCTTGACGAACCTCTGTTTGACGATCAATTTAACCTCTTCGTAGGTCAGAGCGTATTTCAGGCGATTTCTAAGTAGAACTACAAGAGGCAGACATTCTCTGGATTTATGAGGTCCTGGAGAGGCCTTGGGTGCGTACCTTCCAGTCAACTTGTCCAACATCCAGTGGGATGGAGAGTTAATACGCTTCAAATGCTTCTTAGGACCGCGACCCTGTAAAGATTCATTAATTAAACTGTTATAAAATGGGAATAAATACGTGATATAAAATAGTAAGGGAAATTGTGTATCAAGAAATAAATAGGTGAAAACAAACCATTTTTTATCAAGACAATATGATATAATACCAAAATCTGCAAAGGATAATTTTTCAAATAAAAAATTAGAAATTATAATGGAAAAATTCTACTAAGTGTGCTAGTAATAGATTTCTGAATACCTCCGACCTTCCTCCTACCAAGTCAAATGGGGGGAATGTGGTTTCAGATTAGTTACTCTCAAATTGATCAAAAACTTAGACTTGACTATTTTATTCTAATTGTTTAAAGACTTCCCCATTTCAAAGATAATTCTTGGGATTGGAAGTAACTACACAAAATCTAGTTATTCGACATTCAACGATATTTAAGTTTGTTTTTTCACACATCTTGTTACAATTTGTTATTTCACAAAATTTTCTAATCCCGGTCTATTGTTTATGGTAGCCTTCCATGTAAAGTTGTGACTTACATTCTTTTTATCCCACGATCTTTAGAATCTTTACTGTTCTTCTTTTTATAAACAATTGAACCGTCTCACCTGTTTTTTATATGGTGTTTAAATAATTTGACAATATTTTATATTAATCAAATGGTTTACAAACAACACACCATATTAACACTTTAAGGTAGCACTATTATACCATATACATGTTTAATTAATTCATTCGTTAAATATTGTTTTTGGAATGACTTTATAATTATTTGTACTACAAAATATTATATTTTCCTATGATCCTATAATTTACTGTCGGAACATTAATTTGCCATTATTTTCAAAATGAGTGTAGATTTATCCGCTTTAGCCAGTGAAAATCTCTCTACAGTTAGTACTTTAGTGGATTATGTCGACGGTCCTGAGTATGAGAGTGCCGAATCTGACCAAGACCTCTCACCTCAGGAGGTCGATAAACTACACAAGAACGTACTGAACAGAGCCCTCGAGGCTGAAGTTGAGGAAGCATTTTCAATATTTGACAAGAATGGAGACAATAAGATAGATTTTTGTGAATGCCAGGCTGCCTTCAAGGCCCTGAGGCTGAACCCATCTGAGGAAAATGTTAGTATTTATGCAAAATATAATTAATTATATAGATTAAAGTACTGTTTAATGACCTCGGAAAGGACGAAAAGGACTCTCTTAATTTAACGGATTTCAAAACCATGGTGATATCTAGAATACACACCAGATACAATTACTCCGAGATCAGGAAGATATTCAACCAACTCCAAGACGGAACTGGTAAAAACTATTATTTATTAAAATTTCACAGGAAAAATAACTCTAGTGAGTCTGAAGTCTGCAGTTTGTAAAATAGGTTTGACCACTCACCTAGTCACACATTACTCTCAGGAGCCGACATCTCAGACGAGGAACTCGTTCTCATGATTTCCGGAGCTTCTGACAATGGAAGTTACATTCTTCTGGACGATTTTGCCAAATTAATGAGGAGGTCGTGGACCGGAGACCCTCTGAACATGATATTTGAATCCGATTAAAGAAGATGGTTTAATTCTGTTTTCAAATGCAAGGTTTAAAAGTTTGATTTATTTTATAAATATTTTAAAATTGGATGGTTGTTCGATGTCTTAATTTTGGGGAAAGAAACCCGCTTGATATACTGGAATGTGAAGAGTCCTGATTTGCCTAATTAGAACGGAACGAGGGGGTATTTGGGTTTAGATAATTTTTTAACAAGGAATATTTTATGGAAGGTTGAAAATAAGGGTCGGAATCCCTTTTTAATGTAGGTCTAAAAGCACATTGGGGGTTACATGTTTTGAATACACATCCAGGGGATCGCGGGGATCCTTCAAACGAATCCAAATTTTTTAAGGGGCATTTTTAATTGTTAATTAAATTTAACTTCGATATACATTTGTATTTGCCAAATGTTTGCACCGTCCTGCAATTTTGGTTTTGAGGATCTAGGAATACATTAGGGCGCATGCCTAAGCTATGAATGTCGAGCATGTTGAGATTTGAGGGTATTATTTTACAAACCATTGTATGGGATATTATGGCCTTCTCCATCTAACACATCAATTTTTAAAAATTGAATATTTTGGAGAGATATTCTCGTAGAAGAATTGGGGAATCTTTTAAAATGAAAGTGATTAAGATTTGTTAAATGACTCTTTTTTACTAGTATTTCGATTTAGAAGAACAGATAAGAGTTTAATTTTAGAATATAAATAGGGTGTCATCCAACCTCATCAGGGAGACTGAATAATCACCCAGGTAAGCCCAAAATCTCAAATGTGTAAATAAAAAAACTTTAGGGATTTTAATTGTATTCGAATGATGCAACAGCCTTTAGATTTAGAGGGAACTAAAACCCACTTGAGGGAGAACAGATACGTTGAGAGGCCCAAATCGGAACAGGAGGATAAAACTTCCTCGAGGGCGTCAGCCCAAGACAGCGAAAGCGGATTCCTGGATAAAGCAACCCTGGCTGCTTTATGTAACCCCGGCCAGAAGAGAATAAGGAGGCTATCGGCCGGCAGTAAACTATCCAACTACTACTATATCGGGGCAGAGTTAAAGATCTGTGGAGATTACGTGAAGAAGTCATCTTCGCGACCCTTACTTCGTGATATAATCGATCGCAAAACCGGTGAACCTAAGATTCTTAAAATAATTTCTAAATCGCGAATTCCACCGGGCGTGGAAAGCCTGAACAACTGGCGCACATTGTGTGAAAAATTATTAAATATGACACCAAATCCGAATTTAATGAGGATTGACCAAATTTGGGAATCCGAAACAAGTTTTTACATAGTGACTGAGAAGTTTATAGGTGGGGAGCTGTTTGAGTACCTCCTCAAAGAGAAGGCCATTCCGGAGGACATTTGTAAGTATATTTTCAGGCAGATTCTTCTGGCGGTGGACACTTTACACTCGATGAACCTGCTTCACAGGGACATTAAGCCCGAAAACATCATGTTTAGGAATCCTACACAGTCACTTCTTCCCGTTGCCGAAAGGTACGAGCTCGCTCTCATCGATTTTGACACTTGCAAAATGACCGACAACCCTATTTCCGACAAATGCGAGATCGTTAACGGAAAGAGGAGGCTTGTAGGCACCTATGGATATCTGGCTCCCGAGATTCTCAGGGGCGACGATTACTCCACCGCCTCAGATTTGTGGTCCATCGGCATCGTTTTGTATATTTTAATGACTGGTATTCCCCCTGTCTCTATGGATAAAATGTACGACGCTAAGGCTAGTCACGCTGTTTTGGCTGCTGCTGAGGCTAACGGAATCGACTTTAACACTCCTCCCCTGGTCGAGTTCCCCTTGGCCAGGGATCTTTGTAAACGTTTATTGTGTTTTGATAAGAGGAAGAGAATCTCTTCCGCCGCTGATGCTCTTGCTCACCCTTGGTTGGCAGGACTTCCGAACGTTTTTGACTCTTCTCTCAGGCTCAGGAACAACCAGGACGGTTCCAACCAGAACAACCGTAAGAACCACCGGAGCTCCCACTCTGGAAACAACGGAAATGGTCACTTTAGCAACTACAACAACGGAGGCAACGATAATTCAAAGGCCAGATATTCTGCCATGCCTAACTACAGACACAACAACCGCGGCGTCAACCGGCAAAACTGCATCACCACCGACTTCGACGTCGACACCGATTCCGATTTCAACCGTCTCCCCGAGGGCGACGTTTTAAAACGGGAGCGTGACAGGCTTGACAGTCACGTTTCCTACGATAAAACCATTTCTCGCAAAGATCAGACCTTTATTCAGAGTGTTACCACCAATGCCGAGTCGATTGACGGGCCTTATAGACGAAATTTAAAAAGACGAACGCAAATTGAACCTCAAATTTGTTAAAACTATATACTCAGTAATTATAATTTGTATTTGTATTACGACAACGAGTGTTTTAGTGTGAGTTGTGTTGAGGGTGAGAAACATTAGTGTAAAGTGTAAGTGAGGGTAAGATATTAGTGTGTGGTATGGCTTCGAGTGAAGCCTGAGTTAGAGTATGGCGAATTGAAATTGGGATTACAATTAAAGTTAAAGAACTTAACCACCAAAACCGTAAAGGGTTCTGCCCTGTCTCTTCAAGGAGTAGACAACGTCCATGGCAGTCACAGTCTTCCTGCGAGCATGCTCAGTGTAAGTCACGGAATCCTTGACGACGTTCTCAAGGAAAACCTTCAAGACACCCCTGACTTCCTCGTATATCAAACCAGATATACGCTTAACACCACCTCTGCGTGCCAACCTCCTTATGGCAGGCTTCGTCACACCCTGAATGTTGTCACGCAACACCTTACGATGACGCTTAGCACCGCCCTTTCCCAAACCTTTTCCTCCCTTTCCACGTCCTGACATTTTGGATAAGTCTTAGTAATCAATGGGTCACGATAATTATTTAGTTACGAATAATCTAAACCAAAACTCCTAAAAATTGTGACTGAACTGACACACCGATGATATCACGAATAACAATGCCCTACTTTTCATAGGGCATCGATGACAATAAGACTTAACAAACACACTCGAACACAACTCGAGCTAATAACAACTCAAGACGATCCAAGATACTCTCCCAAATCGCATGATTCAAACCAATACACTAAATTTTGGTCAATAAGTCACACAAAATATGCACTCAAACTAACACGAACAATCTGTGTTTATCAACAATATTCAGATTGGATTCGTCATCCTTATTACTTTTTCCAGTAATTTTCTGAAGTTTTCGTCCCGTGCAACCCTTCCTACCATTATTCCGTCCAGGTTCTTCAACCTCACGTACAACTCCACATTTTTTTCATTAACCGATCCTCCATATATGAATTTAACCCTGTTTATATCTACTTCTATATTTTTCTTAAGGTCTTCTATCACTTGAGAAACTAAATTTGGGTCGGCTGGGAATTTAGTCCCTATTGAGTGGTGTGGCTCGTATGCCACAATAAGTCTCTGTTCTCCCGTTAATTTTACATTTTTTAGGCATTCCTGTGTTTTTTATGAAATTATTAATAATACCTTTAACTGTGATCTTAAATGTGTTGATAGATCGGACTTGAAATCCTTGGGCTCGCCTGAATGTGTAAGTAAACATTGAAACAAACCAATACATAAAATGACGTTTAATCCAGATTTGAAGGCACTTAGGACCTTCTGATTGATTAATTGGTTGTTTTTGCCCTGAATTTTGTGTTTTTATTTCCTGTTACCTTAGGGCCATTAGAGGATTCACATTCGCTGTGTCCGATAATAACCCAGGTTACTCCCAAATCCTGTTTTAATTTTAGAAAAATAAACTCACTTTTAACATTCCTGCTGTTATTTCCCCGGTATAAGGGCCAAAACTTTCTGAGAGGTGACTAACGTCCTGACTGCAGGTTGAGCACCCGCTTCTCAAGGTTCCGTACTTGGTAACCATAGTATTTAAATGAATAGAAGGGGGACAGGTTATTACCTATACTTAATTTAAAAGGTTTTTATACCTCTATATTGTCAGGGAACCTCAGATTCCCGTAGAAGTCTATCATCCTGTTAGACATCTCATTGTTCAAATAACACTTCAAATTACACACAATGATAAAATTTTTCTTTTTCAGAAAGTCAGGTTCCACAAATTTTGAACCTTCTAGCTGTTTAGAGTGACCTTCTGTGACATCTATATGGTACAAATGGTGACTGCCCACATCGTGGTTGCGATTGTAAGAAAAGGGGTTCCGAGTATCGGAATTATTAAGAATTAAATTAGGACTGGAAGAATCATCCTAAAAATATGATAAATGGGTAAGAATAAGTAAAAGGTGTTACGTGTGATAAAATAATGTTGACATTCGATAATATGTAGGATTCCACAAAATTGACAAAAATTAAATAAACAATTTGTATTTGTATTACAGTAACGAGTGTTTTAGTGTGAGTTGTGTTGAGGGTGAGAAACATTAGTGTAAAGTGTAAGTGAGGGTAAGATATTAGTGTGTGGTATGGCTTCGAGTGAAGCCTGAGTTAGAGTATGGCGAATTGAAATTGGGATTACAATTAAAGTTAAAGAACTTAACCACCAAAACCGTAAAGGGTTCTGCCCTGTCTCTTCAAGGAGTAGACAACGTCCATGGCAGTCACAGTCTTCCTGCGAGCATGCTCAGTGTAAGTCACGGAATCCTTGACGACGTTCTCAAGGAAAACCTTCAAGACACCCCTGACTTCCTCGTATATCAAACCAGATATACGCTTAACACCACCTCTGCGTGCCAACCTCCTTATGGCAGGCTTCGTCACACCCTGAATGTTGTCACGCAACACCTTACGATGACGCTTAGCACCGCCCTTTCCCAAACCTTTTCCTCCCTTTCCACGTCCTGACATTTTGGATAAGTCTTAGTAATCAATGGGTCACGATAATTATTTAGTTACGAATAATCTAAACCAAAACTCCTAAAAATTGTGACTGAACTGACACACCGATGATATCACGAATAACAATGCCCTACTTTTCATAGGGCATCGATGACAATAAGACTTAACAAACACACTCGAACACAACTCGAGCTAATAACAACTCAAGACGATCCAAGATACTCTCCCAAATCGCATGATTCAAACCAATACACTAAATTTTGGTCAATAAGTCACACAAAATATGCACTCAAACTAACACGAACAATCTGTGTTTATCAACCATATTCAGTTAGGATTCCATATTTTTGTTTAATCCTGTTATTTAGACTTTTCTCTATCTTTCACCTCAATTAAGTTTCCATTAACGTCCTGTTCTTGTTTTTATCTTGTCTCAACTTACTCGTCTATCAACTTTTCGTATGTTAAATCCCTTGAAACCTCGTCGTTTAAGTAGAATTTGAAAAACATTTCTATTTCGTACTCACTGACCCTCAATTGTTTGCCTGAAACTAAATGAACTTGGGGTATCGTTACCTAGTTTAATTAGGAGCTCTTTTAGTTCATATTTGTCTATTCTTCCAGAATTTCCGAAATGTTCCTTCAAAGACTCCAAAACCTTTTCTTTGATCACTTTATTGTTGTAAAAAGACTCTCCCAGCGAGTACAAATCTTCCAGCGTAAACCCCCCTCTCACACTCTCCTCTGTTGTGTTAGTTGTTACTTACACATTTGAGTGAAAAACTTACCATATTCTAAAAACTCCAGTTCCCCTTTTGTGAGGTATATTCCGATTGATTTAAGGAGTGTTTTCAGTGTTTCCAGGGACAGTTTGCCGTCCGAGTCCCTGTCATACAGCCTGAAGGCATACTGGAGCTCACTTCTCTAACAAATACATGTATTTTGCACTAATATTACACCTACTCTGTCTCTAGTCAGATTTTTGTACATAATATATTATTTAGCAAATTATAAGGATGGGTTTAATAAGACCCTAATTTAACAGAGATTGCAGCAAATTCGATACGTATTCCGACTGAGCTGTCTGAGAATATTTTATAAAATGTTTTTTAAAATTACTTCTGTTTTAAGCCTCCTCCATTCCCAATATTTAACGACTCCTGCCTTGTACCCGAGTGCATTGAGGTTTCTATAAATATTTTGAAATTTTTTTAAATTTTTTAAAAATATTTCAGATTTTTAATCGTACCTTAGTTTAAGTGCTAAATTGCTGGCTTGTTGTCCATGTTCCAGGTCAATACATACTTTTCTCTCCTCGTCCACGAATGCCACCACGTAAGGTCCTACTTTCTCCAGAAATTTGAAATTTCCCAGTGATTCTAACATTCTCTTTGATTCTTGGAATATCGATTGTGATTCTAGTCTCTCTTTCTCCAATTTTTCTAAATTTTTATTTTTTTAAAAATATTCTAAAATACCAAAATGATCAAAGTTCTCCTTCCATCTATTTCCAACTTCCACTTTTACTTTTGATTCCAATGGAACCGAGTCCAGAACCTCCTTTGCCATAACTGCTGGCTTTCTGCTTAAATTTTAATTTCTTTTCCCTCACCTCAACATGAATGGGCTCCTCTGGAGCAAATTATCAACTGCCTTTTGCAACTCATCTCCTGTGTTTTTTATTTTATTTTTGAATTCAATATAAACTAACCGTATCTTTTATAATAGACCAGTCCATAAACGTATTCCATTAGGTTCAGTTGGTCTAGATTCTCTTTATCTTTCAGAGAATCCAACAGTGAGTGAGCGTCAGGGTCATCAGTTGGAACCTCAGACAGATAACTTGTAGCAACCAACTATAATTTTTTATTTTTTTAATTTTTTAAATTACCTCAACTCTCGAGTGTACTGGGAGAGTATTAACTTTGTCTTTAAGGTGTTTGTAGACAACTCTAAAATTGTTTGTCGTGAAGAACTTCATGGATGCCAGTCTGTATGCCGACTGTGCCAGGTTAGTCTCTGTGAACTGTTCCAGGTTATCCATCAACAAAGTGTGCAGTCTTCTCAACAAAAACCCCTTCATCAGCCTATATGTATTTATTTATTTGATTTTATTTACCCTATCTTATTCAGAGATCTTAGTGTAAAAGTGACGTCTGATGCTGTGAATCTGTCTGTCAACTCTGATAGTTTTTCACACAGAAGTGCCAGGTACACGCTGTCCTTGTTTGACCTTTTGAAGGATGTCTGAAGTGCGTAGTTGATGCATTCAGGTGTTGCCAGGTCTATGTTGAGCGTCAGTTGCTGTTTCTCGAAGTCGTAAATCGGGTGATTTTCCACTCCCATGTTTGCAGCTGCGAATGATACTTTAACTATTTCCTTAATGTGTCCTCCTTTGTCCACAACTGTTGTTGCTATTTTCTCCATCAGCTTTTTTGCCTTCTCGTAGTCAAAACTATTCTGCTCATCTCTTGAATATAGGTTTGCTCTAGACAAAACGTGTAATCTGGTTGCAAAATTCCCCAGATATGAAGGGTTTAGTGTTCCGACTCGTCCTTCCAACTGATTAAGTAGAGAGGAGAACCTTTCGTCCTTGACAGTCTCCTTGCGTGAGCTCATATCTGAGGACAAGTATTTAAAGGCATTGTAAAGTTGCTGGGTTGAGACTTGGTTGTTAGTTTCAAAGAATTTGAAGCATTCGTTGACGCTTTCAAAGCTTTTTAAGGGAGAAACTTCAGACCTTCTCACCAGGGTTCTGAAGGCTATTCCAGACATGGTGAAACGTTAAGCAATTTCAAGGAAGGTCAATGAAACAAAGAATAAAATTAAATTAAATGTCTGTACAATAATTAAATGAGAAAAATATTTAGTCTGGTGACTTTGGGCTGTTCAAGTAAGTTGTGCAAACTGAGGCGACCAAAGTCCCAAGAATCATTAAGATTTGACTGACTGAGACCACAACACTACTGTCAAAAAATTGTGCTAAATTATTTATTATTTGTAAGAGTGTTGTTTAATGTGACTTACTTAGGTCAAACTGTATCGGCTTCATCCTTCCCGAAAAATTGTATGCCAAAAGGTCATTAATATAAGACACACCTAGAGTTAAAACAATTTGTGGAATTACAAAATACCAGAAAAAAGTATATATGAACAAGACAGTGAGAATACTGAGTTTTGTGCGTATCTTGTCGGAACTGCCACTATTAACATCGTCAATATCACCTTGAATAATATTATTGGTGTTTTTTAACTTACTCCTGATAGAGAGAGTATGAAAAGAAGGTAAAATCCTGGAAGAAGGGCCCTTACGAACCTAGGAAGGCTAAGAGTTCCAAACAGTGACTGTGTCACTGTGTACAAGACTTTGTAGACCAAATTTGAAAGGACTGCACATGAGAACAGTATTACAAAGATCTGATGATTTATCTGTTTTTTATCAAAGTTACCCATCCCACTGGCTCCTTTCTGATTTCTGAGGAGTTAATTTTGTCTGAAACTTACTCTTAGGTCCCAATTTGAAATAATTTACAGGTTTAAGTGCGATACTGGATTTATTTTAATTATATTCACAAACCTGTAGGAAAGAACCGAAAGAATAATAGCCATAACCACTGCCAATATGTACACACTTCTGAGAGCGTTGTAGGTTAAGAAGTATGTTACAAATCCCGTTATGGCAGGAATTGAGTGTTTAGAGACCTCCCGTCCATATGAAAGACTATGAATTAAATGTGTGCAGATAACTTACAAGTAGGTGAAGGAGGGCAGGGATATCAAGAAGAGTGCAGTAGTTGGCAGGTATGCCAATGGATTGATGTAAATTAACAGGTAATCGTCTATTCTGTGTGTTTATTAGTCTTTTTTATCTAAATAGAGGTTGTGTTATACTCACATTTTAAAGTTCAAGTCGGTCTCAGAAATCGGCTTCTTGATGTGTATCCCTGAATAACATCATTAAAAGTGAATTCTAACCGTCTTTGTAGTTCAACTCTGGCTCCACAGATGGTTTTACCATGTCTCCGAACTAATTAAACGTCAATATTTCCCAAACAAACCTCAATGTTTCTGAGCCTCTCTATCTCGGAGGCCAGGTCGTGTGTAAGCCTGATGCTTTCGGCCTTTCTAAATTAGATGATTGTGAATTTTCAAGTTATAAATTTCTTTTTTTATAAATATGTAGAATCTTACGGTGAGTCTTTGTATGTTTTTCTCGAAATTGCAGAAATCTCATCTTCGATGTCTATTGTCCTTGATGTTGTTACGATGTGCTCCTGATTTCTGAGGTGTGTGTATTTTTGTGTCTTAAATCATACTTACATCGTTTCAGAATCGATAGAAGTCTCCTTAGGCCGAAAAGAAGGTGGATTTGTGAAATTTTCTGAAGAATTTAGAGATGTGTAACAGTGGGAACCAACTTGCGTATAAGTACGTGTTCTGAGCCTCTGAATTCACAAATGAAATATATAATAACATAAAATTAAAAATTATCATTTTAAAATTAAAAATATAAAAATCCAACTAAGTTTCCGTGAGAATTGGTGCCCCCCTTGGGGAATGTGTCGTAGTCGCAGGCGTAGGCGATAACGTGTTTAACCGGAGAGAAGGAAACGTGGACAACCGGACATGGCGTATTATGTTGATAGTATATTTCGTAGGGATCCAGGCCTGCAACTGTTAAAAAATATTCGGGTGAATTAGTCTCATCTCCCTCGTGGCTTGATGAAGGGTTACTCTCAAGTGCCGACTGCATAGTCTGTCCCTCGTCTAGGGGACTCGGGGCTGAATCCTTCGTTCCCCAGGCTAGAAAAAGGCCGTCGCTCGAGAATGACAGACTTGATATCTGTCCCTCAAGCCTTGGAAATGTTCCCAGACATACCATTCCCGAGGCAACGTCAAACACGTTGACCACGTGGTCACTTCCTCCTGTGGCCAGAAGGTTCTGGTTAGGCTCAAATGCCGACGCCGTTACAATGTGTGAATGAGCTCTTTCTACAAATGACTCCTTAAGGTCGTATGAAAAAACTTGTATTTGTCCGTCCACCCTGTACACCACCAGGTAGTCAGTGGTGTAGAGGATTCCGTAAGCCTCTGAATCCAATTTAAGTGATGATTCCTGAGTCAGTTTCTGATCCTGGTATGAATCTCCCAAGTTTACCACCTGAAGCACATCCTCTTTGTCCACTAGTGCCATGTGTTTTCCATTTAGTGACCAACATCCTGTGTACCAGTTTTCCTCGAAAGCACTGGTTATTGTGCACAGTGTCACTAACTCGGGTTTGTGGCCCTTTGAATGCCTGTGTTTGATTTCCAGGACCTTTACACAGGGTTTACTTTGCGATGATCCCTAGATGAAAGGTGAATGCTGAAACTTTACCTGAAGAAGGAGGGCGAAAACATCCGGGTATTTTGGGTGTACCAAGAGCGTCGTACTTCTTATTGAGAGGGTGTGTTCAACAGACATCCACTGTGTGTTGAACAAGTATACAGTGTCCCTGGTGGAAATGTAAAGTCTGGTTCCAGTTGAATTGTATGAAAGGAATCTTATTTTGTTTCTTATTTTGAGAGCGTCCTGCGATGGACAAATATATCTCAGTGAACTTGTCTGATCTGATCCGCTTTTAGTTTTACTAGACTCATTAAGTGAAAGGGAATTATTTCCAAATTTGTATGACATGTATCTTCTGATGGCTTCCCTATCTGGAACCAAAGGAGTGGAAGTTTCATAATCACAAACTTTTAAGACTTTATTATACATTTTTATTATTGAATATGGTACAAAGAATATTTAAACTGTTAAAATGTCAAAATAAATAAAATACATAATAACAAGTAGTAAAAGATATTCAATATTATACAACATACTTGCCCTGGGGCGTGAAAAATGTGTAATCACAATTTATATAATTTTAATTAATATGAAGTGTCTTAATAATGTTTTAAAATAATATTCAGAGTTTATTTTTATTAATTAATATGTAAAATAGTTGTATAATAATAGCAATGGCTGACGCGTTGGAAAGGCCCAGATTTACTGTAAAGAAATGGTCCGCAGTTGGAGTTTGGGCTTGGCAAATATCCGTAGATAACTGTGCTATTTGCCGAAATCATATAATGGACCTTTGTATCGAATGCCAGGTTTGAAAACTCTTTATAATATTTACTTTTTTAGGCAACGACGAATCAAGATTCCAAAAAATTTCCAGAAGGGTACGGATGTACGATCAGCTGGGGAGCCTGTGGTCATGCCTTTCACCTCCATTGCATTTCCAGGTGGCTGAAAACAAGGAATGTGTGTCCACTCGACAACACACAGTGGGATTTTAAAATGAGTGACTCTTGAAGGAATTTTAAATGTATGAATGTTAAAATTAATTTATCTTAATGTGTCTAATATGTGTTAGTTTATTTGGTTAATCTTTTATTCCCTTCCTATGGTGCTCCACGGTATTCCTGTTTGAATAAAATAAATAATATTTATTTGTCAATTTGTATGAGTAAAAATATAATGTAGTTTATATAAAATGAAGTTCCGTTTAAGGGTGATGGCGACTTTCGCCATTATTGTTATCACATCGTACACTTTGGAAGCTAACTCACTCGGTCTTCCTTCTCTCTCACGTATTACATAAATATTTAAAATATGTGTGATAAAAACTTTCAGTTTTCAAAGGGAAGGCAGGAGGACGCTCAAACACATCGGATTCTAAAAACACTAAATCAAATAAAGGGAAGAAACATGGAAAAGGATTGCCGAAGAAGCTTCCTTTTAAAAGGGGTAAGAGATATGTGGTTGTGGAGTCTAATAAACACTCAGAATTACCTGAAAAGACATTCAAACAGAAGTTCCTCAAGTACTCAGCAATGATGTACGATCCTGTGTCGAAAGACTTTCCGCCTAACTTTAGAAGGAACTACGCATACTTCCTCCTAGTGTTCGCATTGCTAGTGTCTTACGGAGTTTACGGGTGCTTTAGAAATAAGAATTTGGCATATAAATGGTATGGTTGAGTGTCATAAATGGTCTAGGTCTTCATTAGTTCTTCCGGTTCTCGAGGAGAATTTCGCATATGTGGAAAGGAATAAGAAGCCATTCAAAAGCAAAACTTGGAATAATTTTGAAATGTATTGCTCTGGAAGAACAAGTTGCAGGTGGATGAAAATGGAACTTGAGGTAAGGTTGGGAGATATAGATTAGTTTAGTTGGTAAAGAGGCAGTGTTTCTGGCACGAAAACCTGTTAAAATACTTTTACCCGGAACCTGATAGAATCGAATTTGAAGTGAATTTTGAAACTTTGGTAACTGGAAACATTATTAAATAAGTTTAGGATATGATGGTATTTGGACTAACAAGAAAAACAATGAACAAAGGGTTTCTTGACGTACATCCTCATCTGGTATTTATATATATATCGAGTTTTGTGATCATCTAAATAAAATATTTCAGTTGTACTACTGCAGCCTGTATGAGTCTAAGGAGCTGCCGGAAGAGTTCAGAGTGTACGTGGGACCGAACGATAAGTCGGTGACGCAACTGGTCAACTACACACTGCACCAGTTTCACGACTACCTGGAAAACCTGGATTTCATATATGTCTCAAGCGTAGTGACAGTAGATTCTAAAATAGAGAAATGGTAATAAACAACAAATAGTAAATAACAGATGATTAATTATTATAATTTTAAGATAAAATTAAAAATTAAAAAATTAAAAAAAACGAAAATCAAAATTAATTATGAAAATCTAACATCACATAGGCCGACATTGCACTGTCTGTTTAAGACTTCAACTGATTTTAAGGGAGTGGAAGAGCTTACAAGAGCAGTAATTAACGTGGCAGACTACTGCAAGAACTTTACTCTGTCTTCAAAGGCTAGAGAGAGTGTGTCTAAAGAGTGGAAGGAGTTGGAAGCGGCATTCAACAAGGTTAACAAGGACTACAGAGAAGAAAAGGTAACAAAAGTCAAATAAAAATAAAAATAAAAGAAAATAATTAATAAATAATGACTAATACCTTGTTTTAGAATGAAGAGGAACAAGAGATGACGACGCAGAAGGTGAAAAAATTGGAGGAAAAAATGGCCAGAAAGAGTAAGCCCTTGACAGGGGTGGTCATAAAGGTGAGATAGTGCATCATAAACCATTTTAGAAAGTCAGATGAAAGTAAATTAATGGAAAATGGATTTAAATTTTAATGTGTTTTAAATGTGTGGAAATGTATTTGTAAATAATATTTGGTTAAATGGAGGGAAAGGAATCTGAGGAGTACAAGGTTCCGGAAGTGACGGATGTGGAGATTCCACCGAAACTCCTGGTATTTGAGACGATATTTGTTTAATTTGGGTGTTAGGAGGAGATAGATAGGCTGAAGGGGCTCAGAAAGATGGGAGTGACGACACGGAGGAACCTGGAGGAGTCGCTGGAGTTCAAGAATCCGTACCTGCTGGAAGTAAGTAATAAAGACAGAGGGTAAATAATGACATTTAGAAAATAATGGGAGTTTTTGGAATTAACGGATATTCGTCGAATTACAGCAAGGATGTGTACGACCCCTCGGTTTATGAGGCCATGGCAAACGAACCGCTGGAAACGAAGGGTAATAAATAAAATAATAAATATAAATAAAATTTAGAAAAACCTAGGGAGAGAGTAAGGCACAGAAGCGGTTGGTCTGACAAAGATAAGTGATTAAGTTGACATAATGTGATGGAATCCGGTTTACGTACGTGTTACACAAATCAGGAAAATGCGTTTTAATTCGATTTAACTAATAGACGTTAGTTTAGAGCAGAAATACATTCATATTTAGGTTCAGTTATCTTGTTCAAATACTAAAATACAAATCGGGCTGTGGAATAAGGTTCCGTAGCTCAGCAGGTTAGAGCGTGTGGCTGTTAACCACAAGGTCGTAGGTTCGATCCCTACCGGTACCGCTTTTTTAATATAATTTTTCTGTTGTTAACATTATTTTAGCTGCATTAATAATATAAATATCCTAATTTTAACTTAAAATTTTGTTTTGTGTAAATATTTTTGGGGATTTAGGACTTTTCTCAAGTTCGAGATTCTAAACCCAAAACTGGGTTCCACAGATAAAATAAATATTAGTGAAGATTCGCTAATTGATCATAGTTCATTTTAAAAGGAATTTGTCGCATAAACTGAAAGTGTGTCAAAAGGGTAGGAGACGCACATACTGTAAAATAGATCTACCCATATGTGTATCCTTTAAAGATTCTTCTATCACTTTCTTGTAAAATATTGTTTTCTCGGGTTATATATATGATTCTTTGGTAAATTGAATTCTTATTATTAGGATTCCACTAAAATTGTAAAAATATTTGATTGTTGATGTAATATAGTTATTTTGGGCGCCTTTGATTTTGCCGTAATCTTCCGTTATAATCATTGCCGCAAAGGTTAATATTTTGTCTAAATTGAAGATATTTCTTGATTTTTAATTCAGATGTGTAAAATAATATAATCTTTTAAAATTAAATTTTAAAGGACAAATTGTAATTTTAGAAAAATAAGGATTAGTTAGCCTTAGACCTCAAATAATGCAGTAAAGTCCCTAAAAAATTAGAAGGACAAAGATTCGTGAATTATAATTTCTAAATTTTTGTAAAATAAGTCTCAAAATTGTGTAAATTATTTGAATTGTATCAATAAAAACCTGGAAAAAATCACTAAACTCAGGTTTAAGTAAAACTTGTATAATAAAAAGACAATTTGTACAATAGAATATAAGTAAATTATCTTGATTGAACATTTTAATACTCTGGTAGCTCATCTTTTAACATGGATAACACCCAAAGACCGACTGAAACTAAGAAACTTGAAAAGGTAAATTTGTAATAAAATAACATTTTTTAGAGCTCAAGCAAGGAAATTGAAGACTTCATAAGTGAAGGGATATCAAGCAGTAAGTTTTAAAATGAACAAAATTATTCAGTGATATTGACAAACCCCGAGTACAACCTAAACATGAAAATATTTGACAAAGAAAATATGGAAGTTATTCCACCAGGTAAGAAGTATAATAAATAACAAATGTTTAGAAGATGAGTACATGAATTATATTTCAAAAAATGAAGAAACAACAAAGTCAGGAATGACACAAATAGATGAGTCCAATGAGATCAGGACCAACATAGACATGTTTTACATGAACAGTTTAGGGAAGAATGACCTTGACTCAAACGAATTTAATTATATGAAAAACCTCGAGGAGCAGTTACTTTTCTTTGGAAACAACCCTGAAAATAATGAGTCGAACCTGTCTTACCAATTTGGCCTCATTGATAACATCAAAAACAGTTATAGGGGGCAAATATCATCAGCCTCAAACTACGAATACAATGCTACGAGCCCTACCAGCAGTCCGTATAACAACAACATGGGTAAGTGGCGGTCATCAAATGGATCTCTTGCAGAGTTTTCAGAGGACAAGAGTGAAAATAACTCAAAGGACTTCACCAAGGAACTCACCTACGGGGAACACATCATCTACAACAAAATAGACACTCTACAGAGGATGATTAAAAACATGATCCTGACCATGCACGAAAAGTACAACACAGACTCTAACCTTAGGTACGAGGCAATAATGAATGAGACCGTAAACGAGTCAATATACGACTTCACCCTTGCCCAAATGTTTGCCCAAAAAAATCAAAAAAGATCTTCATTGAAACTTTTGGCTTCACATGGAGTCATAGGATCATTCTTCGGATCTAACGGGCACCGAGTTCAGGCCCTTCAGCAGGAATTTAACGTCAACGTTTCAGTCACAACCAAGAGAATCCACTTTCCAGGCTCCAACAACAAGGGAGTTCTCTTGATAAATGGGAAACTGTACAACATCCTCAAGGTTCTCAGGCCCCTCTACAGGGCCATTCAGGAGGAAGTGATAAGACTTCTGATAGACGAATCGGTAAGAATTGAGCCTTCTAAAATCAGACTTGAAATCGAGGTTCTAATTCCCGAGTCTCTCAGGTTCACGATGGACAGAAACAAGTACTTCAAGCAGATCATGGAAATGACCGGTGCCAACATTAGGGTGATCAAGCAGACCTATGAGGATGGTCCTGTTCAGGAACGGGTTCTGGTCTTGTTTGGGTCTCAGAATGAAATTGAACTTGCTCTTGAGAAAATTGCTCTATTGATTCAGGAGGACTCTGGGTTTAAGCACTACAGTTACATGAACTACCCAGACCTCACAATTGCTCTAAATGCAAACGACTACTCCCTAAAGTATAACTCAAAGAAAATAGAAATTGACAGCAAGTCAAAGAAGAAGTTCTCCCCCTAGATCTAATCTAATGTACTATATGATTTTTTACAAATTAGAGTGTGTATGCTCAAGCGTGAACTACTGAGAATGTGCCAGTCCAGAAAACCTGAAGAGAGTTAATCTGAGTGTAAAATACCATGAACACTCCGAAGGAGGGCAGAATCTGCTCAGTGAACATCTCCAGTCTGTCGACCATGTAGTCTGGAACCTTGAAGTGAGTACAGAAACCCTGGCAAAGCAAGTATTGAAGTGGCAGAAAGACCATGAAACCCAGAATTCCCTTAACCTTAAAGTATCCCAAAAGAAGACCGGTTACAACTGCAAATACTGTCTTTAGGTACAAGATTTTTAGGGAAAGATCCCTCTGGGTATTTTTGTCATTAGTGTACACCTACCCTGTTGAACTCCTTCTTGAAGGGGTTTTCCACTTTTAAATGTGAAGATAATTGAGTCATAATATTTAGAATTTTTTAAAAAACAAATATGGGTCTTATGTTACATTTTATGAAAAAGAAGATGTGGAATCCTGGAAGTCCACCTTACACCATCTGGGTAACCTTCCACACCATTCAAATAATATTTTGATTAAATAATTTATTAAAACCTTTATTTGATATAAGAGTTTCTTGTTTTTTTAAGAATTTTCTAACTTTTGAGTAACTTGATGTTGGTCGACCTTGGGTGCCTTCCTAGGGTCACATTATCCCAAATGACCTCAATTTCCCCTAATTTTCACATTTTTCTTACACATTCCTCATTTCTTGACATCTTCTCCTTCATAAATGCTTCCCCTCAAACGTGTACTATTTTTGAGGGTAAATTCACCTCGTGGACTCCTTTTCCCTGTGTAACTTTGGATCACTTATTTATTCGTAATCTTACATATAATAGGTAGAATTGTTTGATTTGTATCACAGAATACTTGTTTTAATTGGTTTTACACATTCCTAAAATCTCTGTTGTTGACTCATGTGCTACGTTGGTTCATATTGATCTTTAGATCCGATATAGAATCTGATTAGTTTATATTATAAAATTTAAATACTTAATTGGTATATATTTTTATTTCTATTTGATAGAAAATTTTTTAATTTTTAAAATTTAACATCTGGTATAATTCTGGATAGCCCTTAATAATATTTTTAATTTAAAAGATTGATTGATAAAATGGCTTCCGTTGGCATGCTTAGGGCTATCGGCACAATAGCTCACATTATCGGTATTGCCTTGAGTTCCCTTCTTATATATTTTGCCTTCTATGTTGCTAAGGGAACAAGAGGTCTTTTGGGCATTGTTGGCTTAGATTCCTACTTGGGAGCTACTGGTATAGTATTTGGACTGGCTGGAATTTACGGTGTAATTTCGATGGACTTAGACATGTTAAGTTTGAACAAGGCCTATGTTATTGTTGCCTCTTTTTTCTCAATTGGAGCCATTGTGATACACACTGTCATACCCTTTTATCACAATTTTGAGGACGATTCATATGCCATTTCAAACGCCTTTTACATTGCAGCTTCCGGCTTTATTCTGACTCTTATTCAGAGCTTATATTCCTTTTATATTTCCTTTAAGGTCCACAAGTTTAGGAAGACACAGTTGGAAGATGAGGACGACCTTGAGTCCAATGTCAGTTCTAAACTGAGCTTTGACCTCAACGAGACTTCCAGGAGCTTGAAGACCACCGTTTAAAATGCTTTCTAACTTATAATGTAAAATATTTTTAACCAAGGATGATTAGTGTTACTCTATTATGAATTGACTTAAGTTGTTCCTCATTGATATTCACAATTCATACCATCACTAAATCCTTTGGAAATTAAACTCAATGATATTGTAACACAAAGATTGTCTATTTAAATCACAATAATGTAGTATTATATTAATGATACATATTATTATATTGTATAAGTATATGTATGTATATATTTATTCATGTATGTGTATGTACATAATTGTAGTCATACAATAATTGTATACCCATATACATATACTATGTATAGATATATGTATAAACAATATAAATAACAATAACGAATTGAATATACATTTTATTCTAGTTATAATATACATGTATATTATAACTAGAATAAAAGATATTAAATCAATAGTATCTTGATATTTTTGAGGGTTGATAATCGATAGGGTGTGTTTCCTCCGTTGCATTTTCGTCCTGTTTATAAATTTTAATTGTCTTATCACACTCTGCTGTGATAAGTCTAGATTCACTTTTGTCAAATGTCAATGAGAATATTCCGTTTTCACTCTCCAGCGAACCTTTTTGCACTTTTGACTGAAGTGTTTGAAATTTGTATCCCGAATTCCAATCCCAGAAGTGCAGTTGCCCGTCGTTACTTCCTGCCACGAGAATGCTTGAGTCTCCGTCGTCCTTTATTGCGCTACAGTTCAGTATGCTGTTGTGTCCCGTTATGTTTCTTATGAACTGTCCTTCTGGACACTTCCACACTTTAACGTTGTCTGATGCGCATGAGCAGAATGTGTATTCTGTTGGGTGAATTGACAATGCTCTTATTGTCTTTTTATGATTCGTTAGAGTTACTATACTTTTTCCTGTTGACAGGTCCCACAGTCTTACTGTTTTATCTTGTGATCCTGATATCACCTGTGGTTCCGATGCCTGACTAACTAAACTCATAACTGTTGCTGAGTGCCCTGTTAGGACATGTACTGCTTGTTTAGTTCTTATATCCCACACTCTCACAGCCGCATCTCTTCCTCCGCTGAATAGGAGGTCCAATTCCGGATGTATGCTAAGTTTATACACTCCTGATAGGTGTCCGTGGTAACTTCTCACAACTTTGTTTTGTTCTATGTCCCAGCACTTGACGGTGTTATCTTCACTGCACGAGAATATATATGGGCTCCTGGTCGATATCTTAACGTCTCTCACTGTATTGATGTGCCCTGTCAGTGACAGTTTCAACTCACACGATGCCAGATCCCAAATTTTAATCAATCTATCAGCTCCTCCTGAGACGAACCATTCATTTGAAATATCCACATCTACACAATGGACCCATCCATGGTGTCCTATTATTACTCTATATAATTTCCATGGTGGATGCCATGTTGGTCTTCCTCTTCTAATTCTCTCCACCTTAGGTTTAATATCCAACTGAGCTATTTCATGTCCCTTGGAAACTGTATCTTTCAGGTAATTTTTTAGGGTTTCAGTCTTAAGGTCTTTAGGGGCTACAGAAAGGGCATCTGTAGATGTCCCTTTGGAGGCAGAATGTGTATCTGCGATAGATAGGAGGGATCCATCAGTCAATCTAAGTTGAGATTCCTCAAATTCTGGATCCAAATATTTAAGATTCTTTGAAGGTAAAGTGGAATATAACTCGGAATCCACAGAATCAACTACATCTCCTAGCGCTGACTTACTCTTCCTAGTTTTGATTTGTAAAGTTTCCTTCTCCTTTGATTTATCAATAACTTGGGAGTTTGCGTTTATGAGTGGAACGTATTGCGATACTGAAATATATTCATCAAGAATTTTGCTTCTTATATGCTTCCTTGTGAAAGGGTCGGCTGCATTGTACGGTTTAGCTCCATATTCCCCCGCGAATAGGTTTAGGGACTTATAAATATTATTTTTCAGGTATTTTGAGTATGGATGTCTCCTCAGGGGGATGGATTCTGACATTATTCCAATTACATCTCAAATAGGGGATATGTAAAGAAGGATGAAGTATTAAATTAACATTAAATCCATAAAATAATCTTTAAAAAAATATGTTACAGTTAATACTAAAAATTAATAAAAAATATTTTGTTAGTAGTGATCATTTATGGATTCCATCAGGCTGAGTGGAAATATGAGATTCACGGAAAAGACATAATGAAGTTTGTCTGATTTTTTATGTTAATAAGTGAAGTTATTATTTAATTTACTTCTTATAAAAATATTTACACACAATGTATATTATATATCGAGTTTAAAAAATCAACATAGCATCCTGGCATCATGGAATCGGTGTTAAATGGAATGATTGTAAAAATAGACAAAACCCCTTTATTTTATTATTATATAATTGAAATTTGGGCATGATGGATCCCAATTCGGACTCCAATAATGTACCAGCGAGTAGGGGATTATACTCCCCTTTACAGTCAAAAACAAATCAGAAGGATGGCCACACTCCTTCAGATAACGAGCTTTCTAAAGGTAAGCATGAAAAAATATATTTAAATAAACCATAATTTTTAGAATGTATGGAAAGATTGAGGAAATTGATAGAAAATTATCAAAATTACACAGTCGATAACTTCGTAACTTCATTTAGATCAAATTATCCGTCAATAAAATTGATATTACTGAAGCAAAATGGAGAACTGGACCTTAAAACTCAATGTTTTTATGTATTGGAGGCCTACACGAAGCTCGAGATCTCAGAGATACAACTCCGGAGGGAGTTTATCTCAATATCCCTTAACACACTTCTGAACTCATCCGAATGGGATGAAGTTTGTCACCGGATACTGAAACAATTTGCAGGAGATCTGAAGCAATTTGTAAATTTGGTACAAGTGGAGCAGTTCTTTGAGTTTACAACAAGGTTACTTAGTAATTACCCAAACGTTCCAGAAAAAGAAGTAAACAGACTTACTGTATTTATAAGCATACTGGAACTATTGTTAAATAGCCCACTGTTCACAAAGAACCTGGTACAGTTCCTACCAGTGTTGACTAAGGTGATGAACGTAAATGCGAAGGACCACAGGAAAGAGTGCCACTTTGACCTTGTGAGATTGGCCTGTACAACATTGAACATGTTCACTCCCTCAATCAAACAATCGATCAATTACTCTTTCTACATTAATGAACTGTACACTCACGTGGTTTATTTTCTGAATACAACTGAGGCTGAAAACGTGGAACAAATGACAAGCGTTCTTAACTTTACTGGGTTATTCGTAAACTCTGGAGTCAACAAGCTGCTTCTGAAGTCACTCTTCGAAAATGAAATATTTAAAAAACTGTTCGAGATGTCATGCAAACAACACCCATTGATCTGTAACGTGCTTTACCTAGTCAAAGAAATACTTAAAAAGATGGACCCAGACTCGTTCACAATGACCATATTCCAAAAGTGCAACGGCCTAATATGCAAACATTGGATGTCATCAGATTACAAAGTGAGGGAGCTATGCTACAATATAATACTGCTAGTTGTAACACACCTTTCAAAAATGCCCCAAAACCTGGACGAAGATTCAGTTAACAGAATTTACAAGTTCTCAATAATAACATTTTTCAACGCAGCAAACTCAGTGAAAGATGTGTGCCAGTCAACAAACAAGGAGTGTAACGGATTCCTGATATACGTAAAAAACGTTCTGGGAGTACTCCTGGAAATTATGGAAGTTAACTACAAAATGCTAATACAACTCAACAACATTAAGAAAATAATAGCAATAAACATGCTGCAATCATTCGTACTAGTGGTGAGACTGGTGGCTAAGTTGTACAGAACACTCCCGACAAACAGAGCAATAAAGATAGAAGAAGAGGATCTGGAAAAAAATGAGTTCCTGCAAATATTAGAAAACAACGTTAAGACGCTGTGTAAGACACTAGAATCACCTTACCTGGAAAACAGCATAAGACTGGTTATGCCAATACTGATATACTACTATCTCAACCCAGACTTAGAGCTATTTGTAGAAGAGGATAAGTGGAAGACAGAAAGGGGATGGAAGGAAGAATTGGAGGAATCGCAAGTGGAACAAGAGGAAAAGGAGTTGGAAAGACTGATGTTGTTCATACTTAACTCATTTTCAAGGAATTACCCAGATCTTTTCTTACAGCAGTACCTGTCAATAGTGGTACAAGTCAGCATCAGCAACTGCCTCGAGAATTTATACAAGTACTCATATAACATAATACTGCAAACTATTCCAAAAGTGGTGAATAAAGTAGACTGTATTAAAGATGGAAAAAAGGTACTCGAAAAACTTTTAAATGAAAATGTGTTTGTGGGACTGACCAATAACCTTGAAAGCATAAAGTGCATACAGCAAGACATAAACTATATGGCAGGATACATCTATAACTACTACCCAATGGAAGAAGAGGATTCCCAAAATAACAAAGAAAAGAGAAATAAGATGGTACTTTACCTTAAATTGATGACAGTAATATTGGAAAAAATTAACCTTAACACAAACTATAACTACATATACGATCAGACTACTATCCTAAACAAATTCCTTCACAAACTGCTGTTCTATCTAAACCTAGAAAACTATGAGCACGTTGAATTGTTGTCTGGAATGAGAACAAAAGAGTGTGTAGAAATGGATAAGAACGAAGATCTGTACATTTTCGTGTTGGTGATAAGCATGAAAAATAAGAACCAAGAATATATGAGAGTCGTTCTGAAGTTGGTAAACTATATTTTGAACTTCAGTCAAAACTTGAAGTTAGTGAAGTATGCACTCCTCCTTATAGAATCATACACAGAGATTACAAATATAAACGAACTGTACTTTACACTATCAAAGCACATTAAACCCTTGGGAAGAGAGAACGGAGAGGGAGAAGAGAAAGTGACACCGTACTTTGCAAAAATGATAATGGGATACCTAGTGGGAGAAACGACAGCTGAGATCAAAAAGGTGGCATTAAACATAGTTGGGAAGTTAGGAGGCTTGATAAGAAAGTATAAAACAACTCATCAAATTAAAAGTAGCACAGAATTTTCATTGGCATTCCCATGTGGAAGTCAGAAGGAAGCAACAGTAGTATCAATACCAGTGGAAAGGGGACTGGATGAAATGATAAAAAGATTAGATGAAAATCTAAGAAAAGGAGGAAATGTAGTGACAACTTCAGAATTTGATACTTATTGTGGATATCTCTTGGTGGTAATGTCGCCAGTCTTTAGATACGACAGCTCATTAACACAAACATATATCAACCTTACAAAAAAAACAGATGGTGATAAAGGAGATGAAACATTAGAGGAAGAAGTGGAAGAAAGACAGATGGAGTACCTGGTTAAAATGGCGAAGTGTCTATGTTTGCTACTGAACAACACCAAATATATGGAAAAAAGAGATTCAGAAGAGTTTGGGAATTTGTTGGTTCTAAAGAGTACACTACTGGACTATGCATTTCTCTCAGGACATAAACCAAAATCTAGAATGGATAATGTGATGATGGTGATTACATTATTTATGGAAAATGTGGACCTAGAATACAAAGAACAAATTAACTCAACTGAGCAGCTGAAGGAGGACAGTTGTTTATCAACACTCTTTGAAATATTGGAGAGATTAGTGGGAAGTAGAATGGAAGATGCACTTGAATACTATGTTAATGAGCTTGTAATGAAAATTAACGACCATAATCTGGGAAAGAGAATCAGTTACCTGGCGATGGTTCTCCTATTACTAGAATCAGAATATAGCAATCACCTTAAGAATTACTATGGTTATATATGTAATACCACAGTGTCTACTATCTTAGATTTAAACTCACTTAATTTGGAATTCTTGGTAGAAAGAAAACTGATGGTGCAAGAGAAGCTTCTGCTTAAGGTACTGAAGGCTCTAATCAATCAAGATGGAGAAAACTTGTTTAATCAGTTAACAAGACTTCTGAACCACAATTATATTAAGTTGAGACTGATTGGACTTCAGTTATTAAACGAATACAAACACCAGAAGGTTACACATTACTTCAACAGCAATTTCAAAAACTTAGGGTTTATTGAAATAATTGTGCTATCAACACATTACACTCAAAACCTACAGTATGTTTTAAAATATATACTATTATATATCAAATTAACCCTATTTAATTAGCTTTATTGATAGTTATCAAATATTTAGTCTTTATAATAGAATTTATGTCTAAAAGTTGATGTTTGTGAACCAATATTTTTTTTGTGTGATTGATTATTTTATGTATTGATTTTTTAATTTTTTAATGGATTTTCTTTTCTTAATAAATCCCAATTTATAAGATGTTAATAATCATTTAGCACATTTAAAAATGGACTTAACAAGCTTCTGAGTTGTCTAAGTTCATTTACCGAAGACTCGATTGAGGCAGTGGTGTACCTCAAGGTGTTAGAGGAGATAATGTTCGACTCGAGATTTGATAAACTTTTTAAGGGACTAAGTCACGAAACTACTGATCAGATGTTGACGACTCTGATTAACCTCGCTATGGTATCGCAGGGGTTGGTATTCAATCTCACAATGGGACTCCTCAAGAGAGCACAGGAAAAAATTCAGCTAACACAAAATGTGGTTCTCACACTACAGCCATATGTCATACAGTTACAGACAGTGTTCAAGTATTCAACAATAGAGGTAAGAACTAACTAATTAATTCCAAAATCCACTGACTAATTACAATTTTTAGAAACTGATGAAGTTCTATGAAATATATGGAACTGAGCTTAATTGCGTGAAGGATGCCCTTTACAATGTAGCACTTACTCTCAACGAAACCAAAATTAGCATATCAGAACTTCAAGTAATAAGATACATGGAATTCTTCAAGTTCCTAAATAAACTCGGATATAACAATAAATCATTAGTGACCAATTATGTGGATGTAAACAACATTACAACACCAATAATGATGTTGGAACTGTATGAGAACTATATGTCGGGAGATGGAAAGACAACAGAAAAGGATAAAACTGAAAAGGAAAACAAAATACTTGAAGATCTTAAACTGTATGATGTACTATATGTGATGGAGGAAAATGGAGTGAAAAACAGTTTTCAAAAACTAAACAATGTGTTAAACAACAATAACAACCTGAACATAATATACGAAGTGCTGTGCTTCCTGGAATACCTGTCTAAAATTAAAAGTATGCTGGTGTCAACAAAGGAGTTTAAAAATGTAATCAAGACAGTAGTCACATTGTCAAATCAAGACATATTCCTAGGTCATTATCTAGACCAAGTAGAAAAGCCGATTGATGAAACAAGTGAGGAGGAGAAGGACATAGACGAACTTATTTACATAGTCATATCAAGCAAGTGTTATGAGATACTCCAACTTCACTACCCATCAACCATAGACATTCTGAATCAATACAATCAAACACCATATTCATACCTTAACGGCGATGACGAAAAATTGGTAAATAAAATTAGATAAATAGATAGACTATATTATTATGTTGAATTAGACTACTTTGTTTGTGTCTAATAACAATTTAGAACTTGTTTAACCGATTTGTCTACTACAACATGGAAATGTTTAATGGGCTCTACATATGCAAATCTACATCTCAATATCTGTACGACTCAAAGTAAGTGGAATTTTTTATTAATTATAAATATTATAGGCTCATGACTCTGATGAGGATAGTATATTTCATAAATAATAATGAGGAACTAGTTAAGGGAAACCTGGTTATGGAGTTGATGAATTACCTATACAACCAAGTGCTGAAAATAGAAGAAAGCTTGGAAACTAAAAAAAAAGACAAACCAGGAGACAATATGGACGAGGCTCTTTGTATGTGGATGGGATACTACCTGATGAGTAAAATATGTCACGTGTGCAACATTAACTACTTGGTGGTTATGGGAATATTTAAAAAGTATATAGAATTCATTAAGTCGAACGATTTCACATATATATTCAATAACCTTCAAGATGTGCCGTTAGAAGTGCTGTTGGTAATGAATAATGAATATCAATTGACCCAAGAAGAGGAAGGAACTAAGAAGGTGGATTACGATGAGTTTAACCACTATCACCTCATAATGAAGAAAATCTCATTTAACTTCTTTAACTCTCTCTGTAACATAACAATTTATAAAACTGTAAACAACAACAAGGTGTACCAACCTCTGGTTCTCTACCTGTTTGGCCTAACCAGAAATACATTGGCAACATCCAATACAAACTTGTCACCAATTGGATCCCCAACAAACGCTGATTCTACAATACAAGAATCCCAGGCTAACTCAGCAACGGTTCTTATGGGAAGTTTTATCATATATCTGAACAACTATAGAAAGCTTATGAGAGGATGCTTTAATAGATTTATTAATAGTCTGTACAGCAATAACAACCAAGGATACTATTTTAACAGATATGCACTGGAAATAGTGACAGGAATTATCCTGATATATGAGTCAAACCAGTACATATACAATAGATTCGTGTTGCTAACAGTTTATTTCAGAGTTCTAAATAACCTCAAGAACTACCTTGGAACATATAGTCCGTCCAGGGACAAAAAAATATTTAACAATATAGTGTATAGATACAATGGGATAATATCTAAGATATACAAGTACAACCTGCTTAATTACATTAACCAGGAAACGAACAAAATGTTATACAATAACCTACTTTTCAAGTTGCTGTCTACAGAATACCCACAGTTAGTTACACTAGTATCCAAAATGGTAAACATACCATACCTGACAAACCAGAACAGTGTCAATCAAATAATGCAGTTTCATTCAGAAGATGAAAGAGATTTATCAGAACACCCAGAAGAAAGAACAGAAAACTTCCTTGAATTGGTAATTGTATTAGTAGAACAGTATCTAAACGGAAACATAGTTGTGCCAGAAACAACATTTAATAATAACGGAGGTCCTAATAAAGAAGCCTTGGAGGAGGAACCAGAAGATATACAGTTTACAGAGCTTATGAATATGGTGGAGTTGTACACAGACCTAATGAAAATATCCAATTTCAAAAATGTCAATAGCCTATTCATGAATCACCTCCCTCTCTTCATCGAAAAATTAAATTTTATGTTGACAAACCATACACATATGGAAAAGGAAATAAAAAGAAGTTTTTTAACATTCCTGGAACTTTGTTTCATGTTGCTGTGTAGGTTTCATTCAAAGACTCAGGCTCAGTTCCTTAGGGTGGTGGAAGTATTCACCAAGTACCACAGGACAGAGGTTTATACCATGTTACTGGGACTTTACTACTTACAGCCATACGCACCAACTAATAAAAAAATGAATTTGAAATTAAAGACACTCGGAAGACAAGATTCCCTACAGTCAGAACAATATGAACAAGTGGAATATGAAGAACAAGATGATATGGAATACAATTTCTTTGACTATAACGGAACATATATAGAGTTGAGCGGAGAAGTGGTTGACCAATACGTAATTACAGATCTAACATCAACAAATAAGAGGTTTTATAAAATAGTATTTAACCAAATACAATTTGCACTGGATCCACCAACAATGACAACCCTGAATTTAAAGAGCATTTTGAAAATGATTAAACATACTCCTGAGCAGGTTAAATATGATCTCATATGTAGAATAATGTATCACACAAGATACCTGTCATACCCATACAACGAGGAAACAGAATGTCTACAAAAACAAGACGATGAAGAAAGTTTGTCTACAGAATATAACACAATGTACATTAATGTGATGAAAGACCCTAATTTCAAAAACCTAAGCAACGAGACAAAAATGGATTACCTGACTCATTGTTCATATATCGCAAAGACAATGGAACTTGACTATCAACAATACTACACACTCCAAGAAAGTCTGTACAACACATTGGAAATGCTCTTTAAATATAACCAAAATAGCACGACACTGTTAAACGTCTTGTTTACACTCTTTGAATATGTAAGTTTCCTTTCTTTAATCTAAAATTAGTTGTATTTTATTTAATAAACTTGAATGTCTTCCTAATTAATTAACGACTTTACAGGATATCGAAATCGCAATCAGTACCAATTACCCAAGATTTAACGCCCTAAATAAGGTATCTGAAGAAGAAACTGAAAACAGTGAATATCTAAAATTTGACAGTCAAATCAACTACGTTTGTCACAAAAAAAACAGTACAGTTAAGCCAATAGTAAACGTGCTTAAAGATTTTAGAAAGTTATCACTGTCATCAAGGGCAGATAGCATAGCAGAAGTAGTGAGTTATGAGTCCAAAAAGGGAATGGAGGAGTTTGAATTTACTATGGACAATAATTTGTACGACCGGCTGATGAACCTGAACCATTTCAATAAGATATACCTCAACAAGTATATTAAAATGAACGAAGCTTTGAAATACCTAAGAAATATGGCGTTATTTCATGAAGAATACAAAGAAATGTTGTTTGCAAAAATATTTAATCAACTGTACATTAACCTGTCTGATCCATACAGAACCCAGATGATTAAGCTTGTTTCTCTGTTTATGACTGAAAAAATAAGGGATTTGTCAACATCAAATAACCTGTATCCACATTCAAATCCATATTCAAAAGGAGCTTCAAACAACGGATATGTAGACTGGTTCAAGGGAACAAGAGATTTAGACATGTATTTGCAAGAAAAGAAGGAAGTAATAAACCTGGTGTACGTTACAGTTATAAATAGCTACCCACTAATTCTACTTCCAATTGAGATTAGTAAGTACATATGCTACTACCTAGAGGGAAACTACTACAACACATGTTACTACCTGGAGAAATTGATTCTTACACACCCACTGGACATAACTAGAATAGCATCGATCTTGTCTGATGTGTACATGAAAATGGACAATGTGGATATGTCAATAGGATCAAACAGGTGTTGGGTTATAACAAATGAAACGAGATTGGCACTGTCAAATATGCAACATAGTAAATGGAAACAGGCACAAAGAGAATTTAACCAAATCATGGAATTCCTTTCATCATCAGGTCAGTCATCCGAAACAGTGGCGTGGTTCGACGAATCCAAAGTGTGGTTTAACTGTTGGCTGTACTCAACAAAACAACTTAACGAGTGGGACCTAATCAGAGATATATCATATATCTCAAACAATAAACAGTTGTTCCAAGAATCTAACATATATCTCAACTCATACCCTCATCTAGTAATATTAAATCAACAAGGAAAAGATAACTACATACTCCCAAATCAGGATCCAAACAAAGAGGTAAATGCAACAGAAGTGGAAAACATATTGGATATGAACATATATAACATTATGCAAAGGTTGTACAAAATATACAATAATAACGTTACAAATCCAAATGTGTTGTACAAGCAATATAACAAGGACTACTACAAATTTAGAAATATAACAGAAGTAAGAAATAGTTTATATATTTAAATTAAATAATAATAGCTTAATTTCTAATAAAAATAAACTTAGAACTGCTTATGGTGGTTGGTACAATATTACAAAAACATGGGACATAACCTCAATAGCGGTCACGTTAACTGTATGAGATTGAACCAGAAAATAGTGGAAATGAACGAGGGATTGGGATACCTTAAAAGAGTAACTGAAAGCCTGGCCAAATCGCAAAATATAAACGAACTACACCTTATAAATAAGTGGAGAAATAGACTGCCAAATAAATCAGACCAGCCATACAACTGGAACATGATGCTGTCATTCAGAACATTTGTATACAACACAGTCAAAAACCTAATGAATATAACTAATAATAATCAGCAACAAAGTAAGTTAATTGTATATTTTATTTAATGTTGGTTATGAGTTCTGGGATGAAAAATCACTTTATTGTTCATCCAATAAAGATGTCAAATTAACAATATATTCAGCTGACCTGTTACTAGTTAATCAGGACTACATATGGACTTTGGTCAAGTACAGCTGTGTAACAAGGAAGAGTCATCAACTGCCCCTTATGGCATCAGTGTTGTTAAACAAGGCCCAGAAGTACCTGGTCAAAACAATGAACAAGAGCTTGAACTTGGGGGAAGACTACTACCTGTTAGTTAACGAGAGATTGAAGCAGTATCTGTCATTTTCAATAAATGTGCCAGACGCACTGATTAGTGTAATATCACTCGATTTTGACAAGTTACCCAATAAGGGATTTGAAACACTTAAGGCACATGTTACTAGACTTAAAGCAGAGGCAATTAATAGAAACTACATATACGACATACACCAGAACCAAAATAATCCAAATAAAAGGCAATTGACCAACACTATAGGTAATGACATTACAACTATTTTATTTAAAAATAAATAATTAACACACTAATATCAACTTAGGTGACATAGATTTGGCCTGTAAGTACATGTTGGAGGCATTAAAACTACAACCACTGTTGAGTAAAAACTGGATATCCTGGGCTAAGTTCAACGATAACAAGATAGACCATTCCCTGATCTCAGTGTGGAATAAAAACCCACAGATGTTCCCACTTGAGCTTTACGAAACATCAATCATGGGATACCTCACTGCAATATCAATCAAGTAAGTCTTTTTCCACGATTAACAAAATTTAGTCCAAACTGTCATTGGCTTCTTATAAAGAGGATATTCACCCTTTTGAACGAGATACACAGATCCATCAATATCACAAGCGAGAGTTTCAAGAAATACTCAGAGTACATTCACCCATGCGTATGGCTTACCTGGCTACCACAGTTGGTGGGATACCTGTACAGGAAGAACAACATTGAAATATTTCATCTTCTTAAACTGCTTTCAAACAAAGTCCCTCAACAAGTGTACTACACAGTGAGAACCGAATACCTCTCACTAGTTCACAACGGAGGAGGAAGCTCCAGTTTTAACAGCCAAGAGGAAGAAAGAGGAGAAGAAAACCACAACCTGGGAGACACGAAGAATATATTGCAAATACTAATCAACAGTAACAGTAACTTAAACCACCTCCTGGAAAATTTCTGTAACGTTTTGACAAATATGGGAAGACCAGATCCAATAGACGAAGTGCTATGTGCATATGAAACAATATTCGAAGAGTGTTTGGACCTTCCATTCCACGAAAACATACCAAAGCCAATGTTTTATTGTATAACAAATAAGATACTCAGCAAATTATCTACAAACAACCAAAACGGAAGTTCAGATGATGGAGAACAGGAGGAAGAAAATGAACTCTATAACATAGTATACAAGTTCACACAAGAATTGATAAAACCCAGAGTGGAACCCAGAACACCCTCAAATAGTCCATCAGGCTCGGAAAACTCCGAAAGAACAATCACATGTGGTTACACTATGAATAAACTGTTGGATATAATCAACGCATTGGTAAATTACACAAAGTCAGACAAGAAGAAATTGCAAAGAAGAATGATACAAAATATGGTCAACTATAACATATGCAACGTGAGCAATAAGATATGGTCCTCAGGAAACTTAGGAATACAACTCCCTCACATAATCATGAATACCCTAGATGATATACTAAAGAATAAGAACGTACTGGGAGAAATTTACGATATTCTCTACGTAGACCCGAAAGTAGTTAGGTTGAGAAGGAGAAATCAAATGGTTAAGTGTCTAAAAATAGTAACAACAGACGGACAAAACCACTACTACTCACTGTACCCATTGGTTATACAAAGACAAAGAGGAGAAGAATACCTCTACCAAATGACTCAATTGTTCAACTTCTACTTCAAAAAGTACAACGAAACTAGAAGAAGAAATTTGTGGATTCCCTCAAGTCTGATTGTCCCTCTAGACCCATACATATGTCTGTTCCAGGATAACCCCAACAATGTTACCCTCCTCAATATATACAATGACACCATATCACTGAACAACCTTGTGACAAACTCATCGCCAATCAATACCGTGTCTTCCAGTCCCCCGACAACAACCACCAATAATAGTGCTACGGGTTTTGCAAAGAAAACATCTCAATTTTTAAATGCAAAGTTGGAAGAAAGTAACAGGAAAAATGGATACGAAACAGGGCTCATCTTGTTGATACTTCACAAGATTCTTCTGGAGAAGAACATAACAAACAAGCTCTACGAGTGCTACAATAAGTACAATCCTAATCACATCCACGCCCTGACTCACAATAGCCAATCAACCAGGGGAGACGATGATGGAGAACCCACTATGGGGTTCAATTACATTTATAAACTTTTTAAAGACAAGCAATACCCATGGTTTATTACCTGGTATAGAAAGATACACCAGGATGTCCTCCAAGACGCATACAACAAACTCTGTAGCTTAGTCCCAGACAACATTCTCTTGTCATACGTACTTAACTTTTCAAACGACTACCAAGACTTCGTAAGCTTTAGAATGAACTTTACAGCATCATACGCAACCCAGGCTGTTCTAAGTCTGATTCTAGCAACGCCTTACGCAACGCCCTCTAGACTGGTTCTAAATCTGACCAATGGTTCTATCAACCAATTGGACTACAAGTTGTTTAACAGAGATATGGAACCAAACAAACTCAGGGTATTTAGACTTACGAGGAACATGACGAACATGATAGGATCTATTTGTAGGCTGGGCCTTTTACCAGCAGTAATGTTCTCAGTTGCTTCATCAGTACACCACTTTAAAATTGACATCCACGCAGCAATGTCAGCAATTTTGAGCCCCACAAACCATTCCAACAAGGATAGTTTGGGGATGAACATAGATTTGTTAAAAGAGAGTCCTCTCATCAAAGAAAACAAGGAAATGAAGAACGACAAGTTGGACGAGGTCGATGAATACCTCAGTAAGATCCTAAACTACTGCTCTTACCTTAGGTCGCCCGCTGATCAAGAACACAGTACCGTCCCAATAAACAACGTCATCACTTGTATCATAGACGCTTCTACTGACTCTTCAATGTTGGGAAAGCTTAAAACTTCATATCAGCCATGGTTCTGAAACCCCAAATTTCCAAAATCCATTTCATTTAAAGGAAACTACTGTCTTTTGTCAATATTTCCATCGATAGTTTATTGTCTGTTAATCTTTAATCTTGTACTAATTTTAAATGTTGTAATCATATACTCATACTTGTTTAATATTCCTAATTAGTTATTTTATTTGTATTTTTGTTTATTATAATAAGATTTCTTCATTAAAATTGTTTGTATCTATGCCTATAAAGTTATACATATTATATAACTTTTAATATACAAATAAGTATAATTGTATACGTATACGGATATACATATGTTAGAATTGTTATTTTTAACACTTCAGACAATTATAAACAAAAATTCACATTCATACAATAACAAAACACTTCAATATATACCAATTTAATATGTTAAATGTCATTTTTATCAAAAAAGTTTGTGTTAAATAATTTCTCATTTTCCCCATTGAAGGTTATACACCTTAGACACAAATATTGTCTAATGTAAATGTGATAAATAAAATCAATTATATTAAAATTAAATTATTTAGGTCTGAAACTGTCTATTCAACTGGCGTTATTGGCCGATTTGAGATAAGTGTAAGAGTTTGAAATCTAAATTGACTCAGGGACACAAGTCTATACTTTACACCAGGTGACAAATCCACCAGTGTAAAAGTCACTAGATTCTCGTTTGTGAAAAGAACGTGTGCCGAATTTGAAGGGTTTCTACCATTTTTGGAGAGGCCTCCGTTAAGGTCGCTGAAAAGACAGAACTTGAACCCCGAATTGTACTCATTTTCAAACAATTCTGTTGCGATGGGGTAAAATCTTCCTGAAGGCCCTCCACAATCCACGCAACTCAAGTTTCTACAGAAGGTTCTTCCATCCCGATTGCAACGGCATTTTGTATTTTCTTCCTCCTGATCTTCTTCTTTCATATTATCCCTACAGTTACCTTGGTGATTTGCCAAATGATAGGTGTTTGGAACATTACAATTAAAATCTTCGTTGACAATGAACACAGGGTAATACGGACAGTCTTCTGCAAATAACACAAACTTTGAGTCAGATACTGAGTTCACCTTAATCTTAATTGACAAAAGGGTTTCATCTTTAACCATGAAATCAAAAAAATTGTTGGACATCTTTGTCACTATTATGTGATGACGATCCAGCAAGTAGTATCTTTTCAGACAAGTATAAAAATGGTTTCCCCTTTCACACATTCCTCCACTATTCAAGTCATGACAATCTGTCCCATCAATCCTGTATTCTTTTCCGATAAATTCACTTTGTTGTTCATTTGTAGATAGGGGAATAGTGTCTTTTTCTGACACATTTGTCAGGTTAATCAGTGGGTATGGTATTGGGTACAGAGTAGCATTCCTTCCATCTTCTTTTTCATAGAATATGTTAAATCTGAATCTTGCCTGCACTCCTTTAAAATTTGATGGTATTATTGTATATGTTCCCCTTCTCAGGTGTCCTTGAATTGCACAACAATGTAGCTTATACTCTTTTGACGACTTTGCCTTCTTTGTTCTGAGTGCTTTCACAGTGGCCACTCTGCCCGGAAAGAGCCTCATGTTTACTGAAATTTCCGAGTCTGTCTCCAACAGAATGATTGCGTTGGTATCCTGGGTCATCTC
>JAQQTN010000021.1:41907-53653 GCA_029379255.1 Theileria luwenshuni
ATAATGATAACAATAATAGTAATAATAACAATAACAATAGGTAATTCAAATTTTAAAGATAAGGAGCAACGTCGAGGGAGTTCCCATCAGTCAGGAGGGCCTCAAGCGACTCGGAGAAATAGGCGTAAACTCCTCCATGCGTTACTGCATCCAACTCATTTCCCCTGCCAATATTTTAAGAAAATTTGACCAAAAGTCCTCAGTCGACCCCAACCACATCGATGAGGCCGACTCCCTTTTCATGGACTCCAAGACCTCCGCTCAACGTGTCGTTCAGGAGTCTCAACTCTTTATATCATAGCCCATTTACTAATATAATTACCATGTAAATTTATTTTTTAAGGAGATTATTCGTTAAAAAATTACTTGTACATTCTGAAATATTTTTGTTAAAGGTATCAATTATATTGATGATATTAATAGTAACAATAACAATAAGAATAACAATAGTAACAATATTATTAACAATAACAATAACATCAATTAAAATAGTTATCTTACCCTGTTATTTCAGACATTTCGCTTTGGATTTGCATTGTTAGTCTGGCGAACTTAGTGTTCATGCTAAGTTCGCTGTGGTTTTTGATGACGGCTCTGTCTATGACTGTGTAGTTGTATCCGAATTTCTGCTGCACTCGAGCTGAAATCAGTGCCTGCACTGCCAGCGTGAGTGCCTTCTTGTCCATTGTTTCGGTTTGTGACAGTTTTTTATATACTGAAACTAATTTTTCTAGTTCTGACAGCATGAATTCGTGTATTCTGACTATTTCCTCCAGTTCTACGTTCTCCTCGTCCTTTTCCGGAGGGACTACGTTCATTATGTTGAGTATCACGTCTCTTATTGACGGGTCATTCTGGTACTTGTCGACCAGGTAGTCCAGGTCAAACAGTGTGAGTCCCTTGGACTCCAGTGGGTCCACTGGAATTTCCGGCAGTGCCCTTTGGTATACTTCTACGATCTTCCAATCCAGCTTTCCACTCAACAAATCCTCCACCAGCTTAAACATGAGTTGCTTCGTCAACTCCTGGCTGTCTGATATCATCTGGAGCAGGTTTACGCAGTCCTTTTTTGACATCTGTACAATTTGTTAATAATTGGCACATTTATGGCTTTATTTATTTAATTATTCTTACTTTATCCACTCTACTGGTTGACACTGCCGAAGAGTTGTACAGTTGCTTATACGATTCATCTTCCTCCTCTTCTTCGAAGTCCTTCTTGAAGGCGAAGTACACCGCCACTAGGGTCGCCACGAAGAGTCCTAAACTCTTTGATTCTTTCCGGCTTACCTGATGCGATGAATGTTTTGGTCCAATTTAATTTTAGTGCCATTTTACTCCGTACTTTATTTTACAGTATTTAAATATTTTACAGGGATTGGATCTTGTATCTTATTCAAATGATGTTTTACTTATTCCTTGAATTCTGCATTAAAAGAAGACAAATCAGACAATTAGATAACCGGTAGCATCAAAGATCTCAGTTTAGGTTTATACACATGAAATGGTAGACTGATTCAGGACCTTCCTTCCCCGGACCCATAAGCGAGGTAATGGGGGGTAATGGACACGAAACAAACATAAATTCTGGCCCTAACTACCTCGTATACACATCAATTTAATCTATTAAGATTCAATGATATTTAGAATTTGCTCATTGTTTAAAATTTAGTCACTCCTTCCAGAATCACCCCTTGATTACCGCAACCGGGCGTAACTTAACACATTTTTTTGAGATTCCACAATCGTGGCACGTCTAAAAGTAATTTTGAACTCAAATCGCTTCCGTTTACCTGAACCACTTCCGACACATCCTTGTAGGACTCAGGTGCTTCCTCAGTCACCAACTTTGGTGAAGCCACTCTTATCTAAAAAGGTTTAAGGTTAAGAATTTTAAAATGGCCTTTTGTTAATCCTTATTTTCCTAAGTAATTCTTACCGATATTCCCTTTTCCTTTAAATTATTTAACACATCATTGTAGTCCAGGGTCCTCCTACTCTTGTTCCTACTCAAGGTTCTCCCTAAAGTTAGGTTGTCAAAGTTTTCAAAAAATCATAACTAAATTTTGTTAGAAAGACAAACCTGAGCCGTGGCAGGTTGAACCAAGGGTCAGGTCCATGGCTAACTGGGTCCCAGTTAACACGTAGGAACACGTTCCCATGGTCCCTCCCACCAACACTGGCTGTCCAATGTGCTGGAAGTCTGCTGATATCAGTGGGTGGTAGGGTGGGAATGCCCTTGTTGAGCCCTTTCTGTGTAACAGCAGCCTCTTCGGCCTTCCTTCTACCATGTGTTCCTGGAGGAATTATTTGCTTTAGTCCTCACCTCTATTTTGGCAATGTTGTGGGACACGTCGTAGACCACGTGCATGTCCAGGTCATCAGCCGACTCCTTCAAAACTTCCTGGAAGGCCTTCCTGGTCAGGTGCGTCATGACGCTCCTGTTTACCCAGGCGTAGTTGGAGGCTGCGGCCATGGCCTTCAGGTACTTCTTCCCCTCGTCAGAGTTGATCCTGGCACAGGCCAACTGCTTATCATTAACCTTGATTTTGGACTTATTTAAGCTGTTTTCCATGTCCACTAGGGCGTCTGAGGCCACCTGATGGCCCAATCCCCTGGATCCACTGTGTGTCATCACGCACACTTGTCCCAGTCTGTCTATTCCCATGACCTTGGCACTGTATTCGTCGTATATCTCCTCCACCACCTATTTTATTTATTATCATAAGTTTTATTTTTAGAAATGTTTAAAACTATTTTATAGTAATTATCATTATAATAGTTAATAATTATTATCACAATATTTATCATATCTATAATAGCTATAATATTTACTTGAACTTCTGCGTAATGGTTTCCAGCTCCCAGGGTCCCTATTTGGGACAGACCCCTCTTCTTGGCTCTGTAGGATACCACGTCTGGATCCGCTTGAACCATCCTTCCAAAGTCTTCGCAATGCTCCTTGTCTTCCGGCCACGAGTACCCGGAACACACTGACCAGTCCATCCCGTATTCCAGTATGTTGTCTAAATCTAATTAAAGTTAATCACTTAAGTTTTACCGTAGTTGTCACAGGGTATTTTACCCTGGCATCCCACTCCCACTGGTATCATGTCGAACAATTTTTGGACTAATTTCTCCTTAATAGGCTCAATGTCTTTGTACAGTAGGTTTGTTCTAAGCAATCGGACTCCGCAGTTGATGTCGAATCCCACTCCTCCGGGTGACACTATAGAGTTACAGTTATCCATGTCAAAAGCCGCTACATTTCCAATCGAGAAACCGTATCCTGTTAAATAATTTTATATATTTATCAATTTTTACCTGAATGTGCATCCGGAAGTGCAATACTGCTCTTCACAATCCCGGGTAGTGCCGCTACGTTTGCTAACTGCTTCAGTGCAGGCAGAAACGACCCAGGTTCATCTGTAAACTGCTTCAACTCATCAAACAACAGCTTTGAGAGGTTTTCGTTGGCAAAGAGGTGACCTTCCACGTTCATGTTTGGGACGAACCCCTTCTTGATGACAAAGAGGTTTTTCACTTCATCACTTCTCTCAATAAAGTCCAATTGATCCTCGTATTTTATATTTTTTTTCATTTTTTATTATTTAGGCTAAATAAATATCTAATGTGTATTTCCATTCCCCATTCTCATTTTCAAATATATTATTTCTTCTTTAGTGCGTTAAACATTGCCATTCCCATTTCCGCTGGGTTATCTGGCACTATAACTCCCACTTCTTTCAGGGCTTGTATTTTTCCCTTGGCGGTACCCTTGTTTCCACTCACTATTGCTCCCGCGTGGCCTATTCATTTTTTTTCACATTTTTTTCAATCTTACCCATTCTTTTTCCAGGAGGAGCTGCTATTCCTGCTATTATTGCTACTACTGGTTTTTCAGTCGGATTTGCCTTTAGCCAATCCGCCAGGTCCTCTTCTGCCGTTCCTCCAATCTCTCCTATTATCAGGATTCCTAAATTGTTTTTTTTATTTTATTTTTTTAAACTTATACCTTTAGTTTCCGGATTTTCTACAAATTTTTTCACTCCGTCTGTGAACGTTATTCCTCCGAATGGGTCCCCTCCTATTCCAATACACACTGACTGACCCAGTCCCACTGCTGTCGTTTGTGACACTGCTTCGTAGGTCAAAGTTCCACTTCTACTTATGATTCCTATTGTTTTTTATTATTTTTATTATTTTACCTATTGATCCTTTTTTGTGTATGCTTCCTGGCATGATTCCTATCTTACACTCTTCCGGTTTAATGATTCCTGGGCAATTTGGGCCTATTAGGGTCGTTTTACAGTAGGGATCCTTTAGCAGTGTCTTTACTTTTACCATATCGTGTTGTGGTATTCCTTCTGTTATACATATCACCAGCGGCATTTCCGCCTCTATTGCCTCGACTATTGCGTCTGCCGCTCCTGGTGGAGGCACGTAAATTACCGAGGCGTCACATCCCGTCTCCTTTTTTGCCTATTATTTTTTTATTTTTATTTTTTTGTCGGTTTCCTCACCTCCTCCACCGTTGCGAATATTGGCAGGGTGTGATTGTTATCCAGCGACTTCCACTCGGATCCTCCCTTCTTCGGGTTAACTCCTCCCACGAACTTAGTTCCGTGGTACTTCAGGCACTCTGTTGTGTGATACGTTGCCTATATTATTTTGTTATTTTTTCTTTATTAATCATCATTATTTTTAATTCCTACTTGTTTTCCTGTTAATCCTTGGCATATTACTTTCGTTTCTTTATCTATGTACACTTTGTTGGTTGAGAATCTTCTTGTCAGTACTCCCTTGACTTGTGGACAGCTCTACATTTAATTTTTTATTTTATTTTTATCTCTGGCTTACTTTTGTATACGCTACAATTTTAAACGCATTACATATCATTTTCAGTACATTTATTTATTAAAAATTTATTTTAATGCCCTCTTGTCAACCTTCCACCACAGGCTCACTATCTGCTTGACACGTACTATTTACTATACATAACACATTATTAGACTATTTTGTGTCTAACTTCATTAAAAAATGGGTGTTCCATTGCTTCTAATGGCGTGATTCTTTTAGTATGATCGTACACTAGCATTCTATCCAGCAGGTCCATCACTTCTGGTGATACCAGGTGTTGGTTTTCGTGGTGTATAAATTTTGTCCACGGTTTTTTACTATGGTTTCCCAGTATTTCTTGGTATGCTGGTGCGAATTTTAACCCGTATTTTTCGAAGTATTTATGTAAATCTTCAGTTCCTAACACTTTTGCTATTTTTACCAGTTGATCGTAGTTATCGTGTCCATAGAAGAACGGTTCCTTTTTAAATATGATTCCTGCTATCATACATCCTATGCTCCATATATCCAGGCTATAATCGTAGTACCTCATGTCCACCAGCAGCTCCGGGCCTTTGTAGTACCGCGTCGCTACTCTCACGCTGTATTCCTGCTCCGGGTGATAGAATTCAGCCAGACCCCAGTCGATCAGTCTCAGTATCTTCTTTTCGTGGTCTATCATCACGTTGTGCGGCTTTATGTCTCTGTGCATGATCCCTTGGCTGTGGCAGTAGTTCATTGCCTTCAGAAGCTCGTATATGTAGTACTTGATGTCCTGTATCGTCAGCATCGGGTACAGAGTTTTAAAGTCTGTGTTGTTTACGTGTTCAAATATTAGTGACGGCGTTCTGCTTTGTGGATCCTTGACGATATCTAACAGTTTTATTATGTTTGGTCCTCCTTTCAGGTTTTGCAGTATTTTAATCTCCCTTTTAATTTTTTTCTTTTTTACTGGTTTTAGTATTTTTATTACGCACTTGTCCTTAGATACTAGGTTTATTCCTTCGAATACTTCGCTAAATTTTCCTCTTCCGATCTTTCTCACTATTTCGTACGAGTCCGGCACATTCCACTTTAGCGTTATATTTTCGTAGTCCCAGTATTCTGGTCCCTTTTTACTATTTACGTCTGCGTATATTTTTGGCAGTATGATTTTTGTGTTTTTGCTTGGATTCTTATGATTTTTATCGTTTTCTAGCAACTCCATTTGCTCCATTTCCAGTATGCTTTCTTTTAAATTTTCATTTTTTTCTTTTAATTTAAGTACAGTTTCCTTTTTTATGCTATTTATTATATTTTTAGTGTTTATATGATTTATGAATTTAAAATGGTACTGATTTGTGTATTTGTTGTTGTCTATACAGTTTGATAGTGTTGTGATGGTGGCTACGATGTAAATTATTTGTTTTTCTGTTTTACTTCCAAGTTTCATACGATTTCGTTTTAATTTTTGCCATTAGTTTTCTTTAATTAATTTTAATTTTTTCTAAGAATCCTTATCTCGTTCCCCACAGTTACTCTCACTTGATTCTTATCTCTTTATTTCCCTCTCATTTCAACAATTTTTATTTTTCTACCTCTAAACTTTCTCTTTCGTTACACGCTCACTACCTAGCACGTATACATTTATCGTTTACCATTTTACATACACTTTGAAAATTTCTGGGTTCCAACCATTCACATTTCCTGGTTTCTAAAAATTTTCCAGGCCTGTGTCCTATACGGCCACCTTCGCATTTCCATCTACTTTTTTTATTGTTATTATTACTGTTATTACTGTTATTTTTATTACTGTTATTGTTGTTATCGTTATTATTATTGTTACTATTACTAGTATTTTAAAGCTCTTCTGAATAGGAAGTATCTTCCGTTTCCGCTTCTCCTTGTTGCTGTGAGTACAGCTTCGCTACCACTGGACTGCAGACTGATTCCAGGCTTGCCAGCCTGTCTTTGTACTCCTGCGCTGACTCGTCTGTATGTGATCCCAGCCAGTTGCTTGCTTCTTCCAGCTCCTCCTTCAGCTTCGACACCTCTGATTTGGATAATTTTGATGTTACCGATTCCTCCTTTAGTGTCTTCTTCATACTGTCTATATAATTTTCCAATGACTGTTTCGACATGATCTTGTCTGTTACTTCCTTGTCTTTTTCTGCGTTTTCTTCTGCTTCTCTTACCATTCTCTCTATCTCCTGCTGACTCAATCTTCCGCTCTTCGGCTCTATCACCAAATTCTTCGTGTTCCCGCTTCCTTTTTCCTGTGCCGTTACTGACAGTATTCCGTTCGTGTCTATGTTGAAGGTCACTTCGATTTGCGGCACTCCCTTCGGTGCCGGCGGTATTCCCGTCAGGTCAAACTTTCCCAACGGCACGTTGTCCTTCGTCAACGGCCTCTCTCCTTGGAACACGTTGATTGTCACCACAGTCTGATTATCCGAGTATGTGCTGAATATCTGCGACTTATTTGCTGGTATCATTGTGTTTCTTTCTATTATTTTACTCATCACTCCCCCAACCGTCTCTATTCCCAAGGACAATGGACACACATCCAACAGCAACAGGTCTTGCGACGACTCTCCAGTCAGTATTCCTCCCTGCATTGCCGCTCCGTATGCTACTGCCTCATCTGCATTTATGCTTACATCAGGCTCCTTGTTGAAATATTCCTTTATCATCTCTCTTATCTTCGGTATTCTCGTTGATCCTCCTACTAACACTATCTGATTTATTTCAGATTTATTCATTCTTGCTTCTTTTAATACTGATTTTACTGTATCCATTGTTTTTTCAAATAAATCTTCGTTTAATGATTCAAATTTTGCTCTCGTCAGAGTCTCACTGAAGTCCTTTCCGTCCAGCAGGTCCTCTATTTCCACCACAGTCTCAGTCTTCGTTGACAACTGCCTCTTTGCAGCTTCCACTTCCTTTCTCAGCTTTTGGAGCGCTCTCTTATCTTCTCTTACGTTTAATCCTGTCTTTTGCTTAAACAGTTTGATGAAGTGGTCCATCACTCTCCTGTCGAAGTCCTCTCCTCCGAGGTGCGTGTCTCCTCCTGTCGCTATAACCTCAAACACTCCGCTGTCCAGACTCAGCAGCGACACGTCGAACGTTCCTCCTCCGAGGTCGTACACCAGTATGCTGCTTTCTTCGTTTGTTTTATCTATTCCGTAGGCTATTGCCGCTGCCGTCGGCTCATTGATGATTCTGATCACGTCAAGCCCTGCTATTGTTCCGGCGTCCTTCGTCGACTGCCTTTGTGAGTCGTTAAAGTACGCTGGCACTGTGATGATTGCCTTTTTAACTTCCTTTCCCAGGTACGCCTCTGCCAGCGACTTCATTCTTCCCAGAACCATTGCGCTTATCTCCTCCGGTGCGTACTCCTTCAGCTCCTTGTCGTTTACTCTCACGTATGGCCTATTATTTTTGTTTACTATTTTATACGGCAGGTTCTTCATGTCGTTCTGCACGTCCGGATCGTGGTACTCTCTTCCTATGAGCCTCTTTACGTCAAATACTGTCTTTTCTGCGTGTACTGTCGCTTCATTCTTTGCCGCCATCCCTGAAGATTCTATTTATTCACTAATTACCTATTTTATGGTGGCCATCTACGAATGACACGTAAGACGGTGTTATTCTGTCTCCGTTTTCGTCTGCGATGATCTCCACTCGCCCGTTTTTATAAACTCCCACGCAACTGAACGTCGTTCCCAGATCAATTCCGATGATGGGTCCTTCGACTAAATTTTTTTATTTTTTGCCTATCTTACCTCTTCCTGATGATTCAGGCTTACTATATGCTGATCCGATGGCCAGGAAAGTGATCGCCAAAGAGATAATGACTTTTTTCATTTTAATGAATATAATCATTTTATTTTATATATATAGAAGTAAATTATTGAGACAGTGTTTAATAAATAGATGTTTTGAGCGGATATTCTCCTGTATATTTGCTGTGGTATTCAACTTAAAATTTTTAAATGAAAATTCTAGATGAGAATGCAAACATACACATATATAAAAAACGACTTATCAAAAAGATAGGATCGTATAAAATTCTAAAATTATTTTATTCGTTTTATTGAGTTAACACAAAATAATATAAAATGTAATAGCAAGTGTGGACATTTTATGACACAGACGATCACTATATCCCCATCAATGAAAATTCAAGAAACATATAGACCTATACTTTTAAAAGAATAATTCATACACATTACATAAATAATATACAGAATTAATAAAACTACAACATCAAAAAATACCCATAACAAATTACCGTAATAGAACATACCCGGACCTAAGCAACCTGAGACCATCAAGTACAACCTCCGGTTCAAGGCATTTATAGAATCATAGATTTTTAACCAGTAAATATAGTTAATTTAAGACTGTTTAACACGACACTAGTCCAAAATTACACAGCTCCACAGAGATCTGGAATTAGGAATCAATGTATGTACGAAAGACGATACTATAACATTAAAGCTTTTTTACACAAGATTCGTACTCCCTAAGATGACCGGCACACTTTAAAAGTTCAACAGATCTTTCATTCTGATTCGTTTCCCTATCGCCATCGAGATAGCTCACGTAGTAGTTCCTGATGCAATCAGATAGGGAATCCTCCAACTTAGAGCAAGAAGATAACTTTTCAGGGTCAGGCTCAGATGGAGGAGGCTGAGAGTGTGCTCCCTTTTTATATGAGTTAGTGTTTGATTTAGAGTAATCCTTGACGAAGTCAGTTGAAAGTATTATCTTATGGTTCTCCATCATCGTTCTATGCCCTTTCTTTCATTCCGATTTAAAATTTAATTAGTTATTTAGTTTAGATCCAATCCTTTACAGTTCCACAAGGTATCTTCCTAGATTCTCAACCAATTCCTCTCAGGTTAGACCCGAAGGGTCGGTAATTAGATTAAATCCTGCAATATATATGTTTGAAAATAAATATATAATTTAAAAGTTGAGTCCATTCTCATTGTTGTTAAAAATATTAATATATAACCCCAATTTTCATTATTGCCACACCCATATACACAACAAGCTAGAGTGGTAAATAATATACACTAAATACATGGAAACTAGATTCTTTAAATAGTAAAGCTCTTACTCCTCATATGGAAGGTGGAGATAAGACTTTAGAAGATAAAAAGGAAACCGATTGTACAGTTTGTAGAGTCTCAGGAACCCTCTTTCTCTCAGGTTTAACAGTCTATTCATTCATATGTGCAAAAAAGGCAAAACCTAGATCGTTTCACAGAGCATTTTGCCTCCTTTTCGGGTCATCTTCTTTTTCTTTGGGTAAGTTACACACAATCACAAATCTAACAACAATCAGCAATTTGTAGAGCCTTTAACCTGGGATTCTTTGATCAAAAATATCTTAAATCGTAATGTGTACACTTTGATGAACCAAAATGGCTGATAAATCTAGTAGAGTAGACGCCATCTTTGTGTTTGACCTGAATAGAAAGACAGAAGGCAATAACGCCTCAGATAAGGAAGCACAGGTAATAATCTGCTTTAAACAAGTTTTAGATGAACAAACTCCTCTACTATCACCCGGAGGAAAGGAGCACAGACGACAAACTATCGCACTTCGGTCTCATCGAGGGCCTAATCGCACTTTCAAAGTACGTGGTAACCCTCATAGAATGATAGGAACTACACCGATGATAAACTCGAATTCATTCGGTCGAAACTGTACACCACGGCGGTGGTTCCCTGGCTGGATTCGGTCTACCTAGCGACTGTTTGTTTACAAAATTTAATAAGACACAGGTGTTCTACAACAACACGAGTGGATCAGAGGAAAAGGACGAATTCAGCTATCACTGGAGAAACAACATGCTTAAAACAATCCTGAAAAACGCAATTAAGATGTTTGAAATGTTTTACGGAAACTTGGAAGATTACTTGATGAAGATTAACAGGTGAGAATACACTCAAATCAGAAGGAATAAATTAATATCATTTAGTGACGAAATGACACTGGAAAACCTTCAAGAGAAGTTTGAAACACTATTTCCAACATTTATGAAAAATTCTACAAAAACCACACTTAATCTTCTAAAAGGTAAGAAAAATAAATATATCAAAATATAATTTATAGATGTTGAAGCGTTCAAGAAGTATCACACAACTATGCCATTGACACTGGATGTACAGGTATTGGATTAACTGATAATAACAACAATAATGACAATTGTAATTGTAATTGTAATAATAATAATAATAATAGCAATAACAACAACAATAATAAATATCCTTTGAGTTTTTATTAAACACTGAATTTACTGTATTCAGATGATGATGGATGACCTTTATAACGAGTTTGAGGCAGTTACAAAATCAATGCTAATATACGATCAACAAGTTCTCCACTCAACAATAGAACCTGAGGAAATGTTCCTGATTTACTCATACCTAGTTCGGTATAACTCTGAACTGTCATCTGATAAATCTTTGACCGCAAAATGGCCTGAAAACAACGAAATGAACATAGTGGACTCAATGGATGAGAAACTGTTCAGTCCACAAATATACATAAACAATAAACAATACACAATGACAATAATATCGGTTAGAAAACTAATAGATATTATTATTATTACTACTACAATTATTATTAATATTATTGTTACAATAACATTAATAATAATAATAATAACTACAATAATAATATAGACAACAAAATCACTATTGGTATTAATATTGGAAACGAATGACCCATTGATCGTAAGTTTCTCGATTTACCCAGATAATAATAATAATAAGAACAATAATAACTATAATATCAACCATAATAATAATTAATTCATTAGGTGGTCAATTCAATATCAGAGTATATCAGTAAACTGCAACTCAACCTGTTAAGTCTGGAAGAAAAACTCTCAAAAATGCAGTAAGT
>JAQQTN010000021.1:53753-74710 GCA_029379255.1 Theileria luwenshuni
AACTGCAACTCAACCTGTTAAGTCTGGAAGAAAAACTCTCAAAAATGCAGTAAGTACCATTAATTAACTCTATAGTTTAATATTTATTGATAAATTCCACTAACTATAACTATAATAATTATTAATCAGAGGATTGACAAACATGAAGTTTTTTGCATTGAATAAACTATCAAAGACCATAAACACGTATGTTATAAACTAAAAATTAATTAAAAAATAAAAATAATTAAAATTAAAATAATCAACAAAATTAAAAAACAAATCAACCAAACTAAATTAGAGTGGGATTCGACAACTTGAACATGAGATTGATGGAGGAACTGTCTATAATTTACGATATCCAGGCAATAGTCAACAGGTCTAGAGAACAGATATTTAATGCACATGTGTTGACTAAAAATACATGGATAGGAACTAAATTTAATAATTCAAGGTATTAATTATTCATTGGTTGATTGAATAAATAATTAAATAAACAGATAACATTATGTTATATTATAATATAATTTTAGGGAAGTATATTACGTAAACAGTACGAGTAATAACAAGATGTCACTGTCAGAGGCAAAGTGTAAGATCTTTTATTTATTTACTAATTAATTAATTGTCATTTAGTTAGCATCTCATTAGTAACCATTATGATTATTCCAATAATTATCATTATATCAACAATAATTATGCCAATAATTATTGTAATTAATAACTATTAAACTTTTATTATTAATTTAGTACATTTTCAAAAGTTTGTCAACACCTATTTTAACGGGATTTACTTCATATGATGAGGATAATAATAATAACAATACTAGTCACATTTTAAATATTGTTAATAAAATGTAATTACACGATTAAAATATGATTAATGATTATTATTAGTTATTTATTATTAAATGTGATAGTTTGTCCATATAATTAGATTTAAAATAGAATGTATTCCTTTTAACGATAAATTACAACTTAGTGAAGCCTACTAATGAGTCAGGATCTGTGACGATGTGTACTACTGGAACTCGAAATGCTGAGCAGGATTTAAGGACCACGAATTCAAAAGGTGAGTTGACTTCAAATTGGATAACAGAATCTTCAGAAACCTGGGTATTATTCGAATTATTGTTTTTACCTGGTAGAAACAGAGGGAGTTTTTGGAAGTAAACTGGCCATCGGGGCCAAACATGGCCTCCAGGTGGTCTGAGACTGAAGTGGAGTAGTCAAAGTCCCGAATGAAGTCACTCAGGTTGAGTTGATCATATCTGAACAATTTCAATAATAATAATAATAATAATAACATTAATAATAATAATAACGATAATAATAACTGGAATAATAACAATAACAATAATGGTAACAGCAACATTAATACTATTACTAATAATAATAATAAACTTACACAAATAGACAAGAAGTGTGAAGTTTCCCCTCACTTAGGTAAAAGACCACAGTTTGAGATTCGGGAATGTCGTAGAGGTTAGGGAGAATCTTAAGGCCTTTTGAATTCAGAAATTCAAGCACTTCCATCTCCTTAGAAAGTTTCTAAATTTTTTAAAATATTTTTTTAAAAAACTAGATAAAGGCTTACCATTTCACTCTCCTCTTGATCCTTCTGGTTCATCTTCCTCTTTTCAAGCTCAAATTGGGAGTATCTTTGGAGAACCTTCTTGTAGAAGTCTCCAAACTTATCGTCGACCAGGGAAAGTAACTTGAAGTTGTCCTTCTTTTCACTGTCAAAAACCTTTAAATTAGGGTCTGAGCAAATGGCCTTGGCACACTCAGTGCAGAAGAGCAGAGCCTGTTTGTAGAGAGAAAGGTTAAAGGAGGCCAAGGCGCCTCTATAGTACCTAAACGACTTATTGAAAAACAGGGAACCTACGACTTGTAGTTAAACTTGTCAAACTTGATGCTTCGTCTACAGTCGTTTACACACTTTACGTAATCACCTAGATAATAATGGTATTAAAAAAACAAAAGGGTACCTAATCTGAGGTAAACCAGGGCCCTGTTTGAGTGAAGTTGCGAGTTGAGAACGTCGTCCTTGCTTTCAGCCCCTATTCCGTCAGTGTAGCTGGATATGGCCGCCTGGTAGAAGTGCCTCCCCTCTGCCACGTATCCATTTCCGACTTCCTGAGGAAATTATTTACAGATCAACATCAAAATAAAGTTAAATATTTTATTCTAAGTCTTCGAATCTTGAACAGGACTCACTTTGTACTTTTGGGCTATGGAATCTCGAGTTTCTCCTTCCGAAAGTAGTTTGTGGAGAGCTTCTAGATCCGGGTTACTTGAAATGTCTTCTGAATCCGATTTTAGACAAAAAACTAAGTCTTACCTGGAAGCTCATCCATAAAGAGCGGGTGTTGTATATCCGCGTACTTTTTCGTCAGCTCTTGGAGGAACTCTTCGGATATATCGAAATCTTCTTCTTCCATTTTTTATTTTCCCCTTCATTTATTAAAATATATTTTTAAAAATAATAAATAAAAATGTAAATAAAATTTTGCTAAAATTCAGTTTTTGAATAGTCTATAATCTTAGGCTCGTGCAACACCGTCCCGTTGAGGGTGACCAGGCTCGTGATGACATCGTCTATGAACTTAGTCACATTTCCCGGAGTAGGTGTAGACTCCATGATCTAAAATAACGTTTAATATTAATATCTAGCATCAAATTACCTTAAATTTTTTTCTTTTTCCTCTGTATGCCAGGAACTTGGAGCACACCTCCGAGGCCGGGCACCTGGAGGACAGTCCGAATGCCGATACAAACTTATGCTGAATTTATTTTTTAATTTTTGGAATAATTATGTCAATAATTATTTGAATAATTAATTAATATTATTAATAATAATTAGAAATAATTATTATTGATTATCATAATCATCATAGTTTGATTCATACCTGGTTATTTGCCGTGATGTATCTGATCTTGACTGCGTCTTGTGTGTATTTTTTTGAAATATTTGGCAGTTCTCTGTGAAGTGTATGTTCAAATTTATTTCCGTATTTAACGAATATGAAGCAGAACTGGTTATCTCTGGGCCCGCATTCCCCCGCCTCCATCAGTTCCTTCGTTAACTCTTTATATGATCCGATATTCTTTTTTTTATACTACACATTTTTATTTTTATACACTGTACCTCATTTTGCTTTAGGTTTAGCCAAAGCAGCACATCTGAGAAATTATCGTGTGTCATTTCGATGGATTTGACATCTTTAGCGTCCAACTCTTCCATATAGTAAATTCTTGCCGTTTCAGTTCTACTTTTTTTAAAATGTTCTAGCAACTCTGTGTTACTGGCTCTTATAAATCCGATTTTTATTTTTGACTTTACGAACACTGACAGTGACTTCAGCAGTGTCAGATACAGTGACTTTTTGACTATGGCCACCACCTATAGGTTTAATTTTTATTTTTATTTTATTTTTTCTTACGTGTGTTAGTGGTTGATTTTCTACAAATAGTTTTAACTCTTTATAATTTTTAATCTCCAATAATTCCGATGGCATTATTTTACTGAGCCATATTTCCATCTTGAGTGTGTATTCCTCTTGGTCGAAGTAGAGCGGCTCCGACGACTCTGGTGTGTATGCGATTAGGTGTGGAACCGCTCTAACGTGCCGGCTACAGAAGTTTCCGTGCTTATCGCAGTTGACTGCGTATGTGTTTATTGCTCCTTTAAATTTGGTCGCCGTTTCCACGAACCCTCTGTGTGCCGACTGACAGCTTCTGCTGTTGCTCATGTAGAAGTAGTACAGGTTGAGTACTCTCACGTTTCTCGTTGACGAGTTGAAGTTTTTGGGCGTTATTTCCTCGACAACCGTGTCCTCGAAGCTCAGAGAACCTAAATATCCGTGTTAAGATTCTAATCATGGTTTGATCTTTATCTTTTTTATTAAATCTTTATTTTTTATTTATTAGAGTAATTAGGATCTTAATTTATTTATCTAACTATTTATTTTAAAATTACTTTGAAATTTGAATTCTTCCTGACCTCCTTTATGTCTTGTCCCGAATCCGATATTTGCGAATATATCTTCCATATCGAATCCTTCGAAGCTGAAAAAGGTATGTGTTCCATCTCCGTAGTAGTGTTGATACGGGTGTCCCTGCGGTCCTTCCGATTTTACTCCCTCTTCTCCGAATTGATCATATCTTTTTCTTTTGGCAGGATCCTTCAATACTTCGTAGGCGTTTGACAATTTTGCGAATTCTTGTTCATTTCCCGGATTTGCGTCTGGGTGTAATCTTTTTGCTTTTTTTCTAAATGCCTTTTCTATTTCTCTTTCTGAAGCATTTCTCTTGACACCTAGTGTTGAGTAGTAGTCGCAGTACGCTTTAGTAATCGAGGCCAGATAGATCACTATTATATATGTTTTTTTTCTAATATACATGATAAATATTATACAGTTTCATTTATTATAGATTTACTAAGATTTACAGTGATTCCACTCATACATCCACACAACGTACACTTGGCGCTATATACTCTTAAAAAATTAATCTTGTTACTGCGATCATCCATATTATACATGAAATAAGTTCCAAAATCAGATGTGCGCTTTTTAGTGTTATCTGTTTTTGCTTACTCGGCTATGAACATGGCGTTTCCGAATGCCACCGAATATTCTGTATAATTTTTGTTATTATTGTTATTATTGTTGTTATTGTTATATTTATTATTATTTATAGTGATAATAATAGTAATTATTATAAATAAATATCTACTTCAATCCTTTTTACTTACCTTGTCTTGTATATTCTGTTTGTTTCAACACTTTACTCCATACTATGAGATCCCCTCTCATAAGTCCTCTTCTTACTATTTGTATGATTTGGAAGGTGTTCTGCTTTAGGAACTGAAGGTAGGCCGTGTTAAGGTTGTTTGTGAACACTCTGATTTCCGTGTATCCCATTTCAAGTGCCTTCTTTTCCAAATGTTCAAGCAACTTAGTTCCTACTTTCATGTTCCTTCTTTTCCTTGTAACGACTAATCTCACCATTTGTGCCACATTAGTCCTACTTCTATAACTTGTGATTCCCACACATCCCAGTATTTCATATGCTTGGCAAGACTGATTAAAATTTGTATCATTAACTTCATTTCCTCCTTTTTGTCCATTTAGACCCGAACTTGCTTCATTTTTAGCTTTTACTTTCTCATTTTTTGTATTTTTTCCATCCGGCGATTTTGAGCCTTCTTCATTCTCCTCATCCGTAGACTGATCCCCCGAGACATATGCCACCCAGAAATTTGATCCTTGCAAATTTCGATATGTCTTATGTACGTCCACTAAATCTGGGCAGGATTCCTTGATATGTTTTTCTATTTCATATCTCGCTCTGATGAACAAATATACTAAGAATAAAAGGCAAAAATAAAAAAGGTTATAAAAAGACAATAGACAGGCATTTATGACAACAATTGCGACTAAGTCGTAGACGTGTTGAACTAGCCAATACAATATTGCTGGTATAGTCAATGATCTAAAATGTTCGTATAGTAATGAAGAGACTTGGCCGTTATCTTCTGGCTCAACCTCTCTGATTAAAATTGAGGGAGCTTTGGGACGGCGGGGAGCACTTGTGCCTTGAGAGCCCTTTACATAGGGGATTTTTACTTTTTTACTGTCCACAAAATTTTTCAATTTATTTATATTTAAATCGATACCCATCTTTATATGGAAAAATAAAAAATTTAAATAGTAATATACCCTACCACATATAAAGTGGTAAATTTTATAAAATTAAAATTTCAGTCATTTTTCTTCCAAAATCCTTCACCTTTGTGTTATAGCTGTATTTATTTTCCAAATATGTATAATTCTTACTCCATTTCACATCAACTTCCATGTGTCCCTGATTCTCATGTTCAGCCTGATTCCATATAAAATTTCACTCCTTTCATTTTAACAATCAAACAAATTTATATATTTTTTAAATTCCTGTATTTTTATTTTTGATTATATTTAGATCTTATAGATACTACCTACTGTCAAACTTGGAATGTGTAACTCATACACCTGTTATATGACTGAATAGTGAGATAAAATCAATTCAGATATCATGTAAATTATGTTTAGAAATGGAATTACTGAATCCAGAGTTAAATTATTATATGTTCGGGACCAAAGCATGTTCTTCATTTAACACTCAAAGTTCCAACTCTGTATAGAAGATTTAAGATTCTTACTGTTTATTCCTCCAAACACCCATTTTCCTTCTTTCTAGAATAACTTATTCCCCATACATCTAAAATTTGATGCGAGGAATCCACAGCATCACAATTTACTTATTTACATAAACCTCAAAACCTCTATAGAATATAGATTTGAATAAAGAAGATATAAAAATGTACAAATTGGTCCTTTTGAGACACGGTAAGAGGGGAAGAATGGCTGAAATCCAATGTTTAGGCGAGAGTGTCATGAACAGAGACAACCGCTTCTGCGGATGGATAGACGTAGATCTGAGTGAAAAGGGAGAACAACAAGCAAAGTAAAATTTAAATTGAAAATAATTCTTAGGGATGCGGCTGATTTGATGAAGCCGTACAACTTCAGATTCGGGCACGTCTACACATCTATCCTGAAGAGGTCGATAGAGACTGCAAGACTGGTCTTAGAAAGGCTTAATCAAACGCAAGTTCCACAAACGAAATCGTGGAGGTAGCATTTTTAAAAATAATAAAATTTAGACTCAACGAGAGACATTATGGAGCTCTTCAAGGACTGGACAAGGAGGAAACTGCAAGGAAGTTTGGACTTGCAATGGTCAAAATATGGAGAAGGTCGTATGATATACGACCTCCTCCGGCAGAGGAATCGAGTGAAAACTACCCAGGGAATAACACACTCTTCGACGTAGTGCCGAGAGAGCTCCTCCCCAACGGAGAGAGTCTAAAGCTGACCCTCGAGAGAGTTCTTCCATTTTGGGAGTCAGACATAGTGCCGGAGCTCAAGAAAGGAAAGCCAGTACTGATATCAGGTATGTAAGGAAGCAAATCACTTGACTTTTAGCACACGGAAACAGTTTGAGAGGACTCATTAAGATGCTGGATAACATGAATGAGGCTGAGATCATAGAGTTTGACCTGCCAACGGGAGTGCCGGTTTACTATGAGCTGAACGAAGACCTGAGTGTGAAGAGTAAAAAGTACCTATTGGACGAGGCAGATCTAAAGGTAAGTAGATCGGAAGTAAAAATAAATAAAAAATAGGCAAAAATGGAAGATGAGAAGAATGTAGTAAGGAGTAAGAGGCCGGCTTAGATTAAAAATTAAATCTGAGGGATCTACTGAATTTGGTTCTCTACAGTGGTTGATACACATGGTGGATGATAGGGCTTGAAATATAAATAATTTGTTTTTATATGAATATATTTGTTTAAAGTATTTAAAAGTGTGATAGATTCTGAAAAAAGGATCTGGCGATGTCGAGGAATCTTTTACGGCAGCATGAAATGATTGTGGGTATAGCCAAGTAATTTTCAATTAGATTTAGTATCCATGTAGTATGTTGTGCCTTAAAATGTTTTAACAATGCCTAAATTAAAAATATTTCTAATATCGGTCATCGGATTCTCAATTTTTAACTCGGCCGTACTCTTAGTGATAGGAATCACGCTCACCAGTAGCCCGGATCTGATAGGAGTGGATCCGGAAAGGCAAAAAAACTCACAAATCGTGTCGTTTGTAACAGCAGGGGTATTTGCTTAAATTTATTAACTGAAAATTTTAGATTCACATAATGATCTCGAGCGCCTGTGGACTCTACACATATAGGATGAAAAGGTGATTCGGCCGAGAAAAATTCAAAATTTCAAAGATAAAGTAGAAATATTGAAGCATTGTTTTTGTAAAATAATGTAGTATTTGTAAAAGTAAAGATCACAAAATTTAATCGCAGTTATTTAATTTTTAAAATGTAAGTTACGTCGGTAAATATTAAGGGAAATGATCTAAGAATTTGAAAGGCGGTCGGACTGCCACTTGAGGCAGAGATCTAGGAAGTTAGATAGGTGGTCGTAGTATTCAGAGGAGTTGGAACTCTCTATGTCGTGGTGGCCGGCTCCCTCAATCCACCAGGTCTTAACGTACTGGTTGGTCTGGTTGACGTTGCGAGCGTCCTGAATGACCTGGGAGAACCTCCCCCGGGGAATGACCACGATGTTCTCCTGGTTGAGGTGAGTGTGCTCAGCCAGAATCTCGGGGTCCGGAATCTCGTCGAGGTGGAACTTGTTGTTCTGGTTGAGGAGCTTACTCATGTGACACTCGTGGCTCTCCTTGACGATGCAAGTGAGCTCGACGGCCTGCTCTATGGGAATCTGCTCGTCGGCCATCCCGTGCATCAGATAGACGGGAATGAGGGGACAGTTTTTGAGAAATTCAGTGTTCTTGAAAGCGTCGAACTTGTGGTTCTTAATAACAGACTTAAAGAAAACCCGGAGTCCAGAAGCCAGGGGAGAATGGAGAATTAGCCCGCCAACCGGGTATTTCTCAGGCTGACTTACCAGGTAGCAGGAAGGAGCCGATCCCAGAGAGTTCCCGTAGACCACGATCTTCTTAGGGTCGATCTTCAGACAGTTGACCATGTACCTGTAAACCGAGGTGATGTTGCCGTATAAGTTTAGCTCCGAGGGTTTACCCGAGCTGAGCCCGTATCCGTTATAGTCGTAGGAAACCAGGTTCACCTTGAGAAAGGAGCACATCCGGGCGAACATGAAGAACATGTGTCCGATGTCGGTGTAGTTTCCGTGACTGAAAAGAATGTACGTGGTCTCCCTTTCCTTCTTTAGACACTCTTCCAGAGTCAGTTTATCGTTCGGTTTAAAAATTACGATCCCTGATATGCTATTTTTGGGCCCACTTTGGATGGTAACGTACCGGCATTTCAGGTCAAACGGCTTCAGGTACTCGTTTGCACATGTCAGTTTCCCCTTGAAATACACGTAGAAGTTGTTATTTTCGTCTATTTCATAGCCTCTTTTGAGTTTTTTCGGAAACGAAATTCTGTTCACTATGAGATTCCTGAGTCTATCAATGTGTAGCTGTGGCTTACCTCGACACCAAATTAAATTTTTTTATTTTGTTTTTTTCCTGCTGTTTGACTTCAAATATATTTACGGATTGCTGGTACAGGAGCATTTATTGATATCTAAATAGTCATGTACTTATACAGTATTAAAATTATGATGTTAGGATTCCTCGTCAGATAGGGGCGGCGTTGCTTCGTCGTGTAGAGCACCGAACGGGAACAGTATTTCGTTTGCGAACAGCAGCGAGTTTCGCACCGTCTCTCCCGAGAGCTTCATATTATTGTTCAATAGGAACAATCTGTTTATCAGGCACTTTTCCTGGCTGGCGTCCGAGAGTGCTCTGATCGCCAGCGACACCGCTGCGATCAGAGCTTCGTTTATGACTTTTTGCAAATTTACTAGTATTACGAAGCAGTCTGTCAGCGACTGATTCGTTTGCGAGTACAGTTTCGCTCCTTCAGTCGCATCTATCGAGTGTGTGTACATGTTGTGCAGCTTCACCGCCTTAGGCCAATCCGCCTTAAACTTGTTAACCAGGTTATTAAATCCCTTTTCCTCTATAAACCTCTCTATTTGGTGGTACATAATCCTCGTCTGTTCTATCGCGTCCTTCCAAGTCGTCACAAAACAGCAATGCTTTTCACAAAAATTTAATTTTTTACAACTCGTATTCACTATGCTCTTTATTTCCAACATGCTGGAGAACGTGTGCAAATTTTCGTTAAAATTTATTATTTCAGACACTTCAACTTCCCCCTTACTACCTCTCAACACTTTTCCGTACTTATAACACACACAGTCTTCCTCCGCATCTTGCTTCAATGCCAATATTCGATACATGTTATTAATTGTATTATACTTCCTTTTTACAACCTCTTTATTACCCTCTTTATCCTTATTATCTTTATTGCTATTGTCATTGTTGTTATTTTTGTTATTAATATCTTTGTTATCTTTGTTATTGATGGTAGCATTAGTATTGTTAGTGTTATTGTTTTTAGTGTTGTTATTGGTATTAGGATTATTACTATTGTTATTATTATTACTATTGTTATTAACATTGTTACTGTTATTATTGTTGTTATTACTATTTAATCTCTTTTTAGGTTGTGTTTGTGCTATGTAAGACTGCGTTGATATCATTGAGGTAAGTTGCGTCGTTATTGCGTTGTGCAACAACTCAGTTTCAATGCTTCTGTCTAATTGCTCCTTATTCTCACTGTCTTTCCCATTATTCGAACCGTTGTTTCTAGATATACTCGTCAACATGCTGTTTAAAGCCTGTATTTTATATATTGCCTTAACTTGTGACGCTAACATTCTTGCTCTTTCATGCCCATATTGATTCACTGAGAAGCTTATGATGCTGATTTCCGATTTCTTTCCGTGGTGTACTTGAGTATTTCCTGGTGTAAAATGTGGGTTAAACGTGTACTTTATGTTACACGGCTTCAGCCTCTTACATATCATCTCTATCAACTTCTTTCCCTGTGTGTAGTGCAGACACGACCCGTTCCTCTCACACTCCAGTGGACACACTAGACACGGCACTACCTCCAACAAACACGTCCAGCTGTTACTGCTACTGTTATACGATATGTCAAACATCGGCAAGTGGTCTATCTCCTGCTCCTCTTTTTCCTTTTCCTTTTCTTCATAATCTTTCTTTTTAATTACTCCATTCTCATTTTCTTTTTTTACCTCTTTATTATTTTTACTTCCATTCATTGTTACTTCTTTATTGTTCATTTCTATTTTACTATTATTGTTGTTATTAACTTTAGTATTGTTATTGTTATTGTTATTAACTTTACTATTATTAACATTATTATTGTTAAAATTATTACTGTTATTAGCAACATTACTATTGTTATTTTGATTCTGGTTATTCGTTATTGAATTTAAATCTGAGAGCAGCAGAGACACTTGGACCTTCATATCATTTGCCTGTTTTATTATCGTATTGTATTGGGTGTAAACATCCGGGTAATATGTCAGTATTACATTTAAATTATTTAATTTTATCTCCACTTCTTTATCTTCCTTTTTATTATTATCTTTGTTGGTATCTTTATTGTTGTTAATGTTATTATTATTTAATTTATCTTTATCTTTATTGTTATTATCTTTATTATCCTTATTGTTTTTATTTTTATTGTTGTTATCATCTCCCTTTCTTCCTGACACATCATCAACCATCATTACTTCTTTATTATTATTATTGTTGTTGTAATTGTTATTATTTATATTGTCTAATTTTGGAGTTGATATGAATATTCCTTTATATATCTCATCCGGGTCCAATTTTACTTTTATTTTTGGAGTTGTCGTTGTTGCCTTTTGTATGTAGTGCCTTCTTGGTGTCGATCCGTCTCCTGATGATACCAATTTCCTCTTCATTGCCACTTCTATCACGTCTGCCACTGTACAGTCATACATTCCCACTTTACTCTGATCAAATACATCCACTCCATAATCCTCCTTCTCTCTCATTTTATTCTTTTTATTTTTATTATTGTTATTGTTGTTACTATTGTTGTTATTGTTATGGTCACTATTACTATTATTCAAAGTCTTCTGTCTTCGACTTCCTCTCCCCTCTTTAACCTTATCTTCGACTTTAAAATGTTGCACCACTAACTGTTCATAGGCCTTGAGCAGTGATGGGTACAGTGGATATTTCTTAATCCCTCCCTTTGTCACCAGTACCCAACTCGACATTTTTGAGTCTAAATACACCTCGTTTGGCAGCGTGCTTATCATGATCAGGTACTCCACTGAGTCCCTGAACGACTCCCATATGTTACTGTCCTCAACGTAGAAGTACCTCCAGTAGCAGCTCCTCTTTCTGTGGTATCCTACTCCTATCACTTTAAATCTCGAGTCATATCTCACGTTACACAGGTACCCCAGTGCTTCTAACACGTTCAAAACGTATGACTCCACACTTTCTTCCTTTTCAAAAAATTCATCCTCTTGGTACTTCGGGTCCTGGCACCACCACGGCGCTTTGTAGCTCTGATACCACTCACAGCTTTTGTAGGCCTTCAAATGCTCCTCTGAAACCGACTTAAACGGTATGTTGTTTACTATCGAGAATATTTCCTCTAAAGTCACTTTACACGAACTCCCTTTAAACAGGTTTGCGTAGTACACTGATCCCATGCTCTTGTCTATTCTGCTTCCTCCCATCGTGCTCAACGGTATCGGGTCATACTCATACTTTGCCACTTCTCCACATTCCAGCTCCTCAACCTGGTCAACTTCCCCCTCATTTTCTTCATGAACACAATTATCACTGTGATTAACACCGTCAATGAAGTCAACACTTCGACTATCGCGACCAATACCACCATTGTCACTTCTAACATTGGAACTATTCTCAAAGTCACTGTCTATTTTCGTTAAAAACCTAACTCTCCCGTAATTTCCTTCTATCGTGTGCCAATACATCGTGTTTAAATCTAATTCCTCCAGTCCTCCCACCTTACTCTTCTGACTTTTATTTTCATTATTACTATTGTTACTAACATTGTTGTTATTGCTATTGGTATTGTTATTATTACAATTATTCTTGTTATTATTATTGTTAAATCTTTTTCTTACTTTTTGATACACCTGGTTTATATATTTCATTGATTTTTTTTCTAATTCTTCTATTCTTTCCATTGATTCACTGTCTTCCGACCTTATTGACGCACTCGGCGAAACTGTAAACTGGGATAGGTCTATCAGGTCCTCGTCCGTGGTGCTTATCGTTCTAAATATCTTCCTCTGGCACCTGCATCTACAGAATCTCCCACAGTTGTAGCACGTGCTTGCTCTCAGAAAGCTGTGTATGTACGTAGTCTCTTCTCCTCTCTTGTAGGGATAATTAAAGTTGTGTATTATCCCTCTTTCCGAGAAGTACTCCATCACACACCTGTCGTAATCTCCCATCTCCCTTATGAAACAAGACTCACTAACTCTACATCTATCTTCCTTATTTTCGACATCCTTTTCTAAACTATGTTCCATCTTCATCTTTTCTAAATCTGTTAAGTTATCTGGCGTTTTTTTTATTTGTGTTTTATCTACCAATTTAACTTTATTCATTTGTTTTACTTTATCCTTCTGTTCAACCTTGTCTGACAGTCTGTTTCTTTCCAGAGAATGATTTCTCACTATTGTTAGGAACCTTTCAGCGCTCGATGGATTTTTCCACTTCAGAGATGTGTGATTAATCTTAAAATCTGAGCATACGTGTGATCCTTTTTCAGAGACTCCGAATGCGCACGTTTTACTGCAGTAGCAGCTCACCAGCTCGTCCAATTGGCACAGCACTCTGTCCACCACTTCGTTGGAAGAATACACTGAGGAATCCGACTTCTTCTGGTAGTGACTCGACAGGAGCTGAATCGACATATTTTCCGTGTTATTCAGCTGACTCAGTATCTTCGTGTAGTACGGCCTAGAGGCCTCTATTTTTGTCAAATTATACTTGTGGCAATAAAATCTGTAAATTCCGTTGTTTCCGTACTTCCACTCCTTGTATCTCTCCCCCAGTTCCTCCAGTATTTCGAGCATATGGTCCACTGCTTCCAGCAGTGTTCTTGGCCTGTAACTGGATGTGTGGGCGTCTATTTCTTCATTTTCAAATTCTTCGTATTCGATTGTGTCTAAATTCTCGAGCTCCGATATTGAGTCAAACGATCCGTTTTTAATTGTTGAATCTGCGTAAAACGTATCTTGCTTCAGCAGCGGCGATTGATTGGCCGTATCCGTCGGACTTTGTGATGGGCTGATTACTCTTTTTCTGTTTTTTATGGTGTACTGTTCTTGTTTTCTTTTATTATAATTGTTAATTGTTTCTCTTTCTGTATCTGTGGAAAAGATTTCCATAGTTCCAGACATTTTTACAAACTTAACATTTTAAATCTCTATAATAAATCCTTTTTTGCGATATATTTTTACAGTTATTTATTGAATAAAAATTAAAGATCTCTTTAGAAAGTATTTAAAAAGTAGATGCTCAAATTGCATTATAGCGAATCGCGGATTTGAGCTTAAATCTGTAAAATAAAAGACTACCCTTCCTAGCATAAAGACCGAGTATTATATTCCAACCCATAATAAAGGTAGTATCTTTGTGCCAAGATGATAATCCGAAATTTAAAAAAACAGTCCAATATCCCCCAGATTCAATAATAAATCCAATACTCTAACATAGTAAAAATTTTAACCAAATCTAACTTTAAAATCAATCCTAAACCAATAAAATCTGTTAAAATTTTAGAGAATACAAATTCTATATAAAAATAAATGTAAACACCCTATTTTTTGCCGATGGCAGTATATCCAGTATTTCCCTCATCTAAACCTCCCTGTAATCCTCACCAATAATTCTAAAAATATAAATGAATTTAAATACATTACAGCCCTTTTCAAGTTAGTTCCAGGATTTTCCAGATTTCTCCTGCCGCACTTTGATTCTTTGTCTTATTTAGTTTTAATTTTGTACCATAATGTAAATTTTAAATATCTCTTCCAGTTTTTAATCATTATTTTTAATTTTACTCTATTTTTATTTACTTTAATGTATTATATTTGATTCTTTTCTAGCTTACACATACAATCACACATGTAACACCCTTTTTGAATTATGCTGGTTTTCAAGTCTGACGCCCACCGCCTAATGTTTCGGAACATGCTAAAACTCCAAATTAAATCTTCTATTTTGAGTAGATTCGGAGGACTGAGGCAGGAAGAGTGCCGGATCATGAAGTCCAAATCATTCCAGGAATTTCTCACACTCTGGGCCAACACAATTGTAAATCTAATTCCCAAAGATCCAAATGCACAGTCGTCCTATGTGAAGGCCCAAATTACCCGTGTGTCACAGGAGATACTAGATCTTCCCTCAGTTAAGGTAAGCTGGTCTTCATCCATCCATTTCAGGGCTTAATGGACGAGGATTCCTCCCTTAAGTGGATGATTGAAAGAATAAACGACGACAAAGAAAACGTTCCAATGCCTTATTTCCCCTCCGTTCTTAGGAATCCCATGATTCAGTTCCCCTTTGACCACAACGACATCCATAAGTCCCGGGACCTCTACGGACTCCTCAAGTTCCCCTTCTACAAACTCTCCACGAGTCTACACGCTGACAGCTCCGAGACTTTCAAGGGCCTGACTGAACCTGGAAACCCTTCAGCTTCCAATCAAACCACAGACTTACACACTTCAGGGGAACCTCAAGATTCCAAGGCCAATATTCAGGACTCCAAGTTCTGCTCCTCCGATTACATTTACTCACCCAGTGAGCTGGAAACTGGGCTTAGGGACTCCTAATTTAAACATACTTTACTTAAGTACATTATAAATCAGCTGTTTCATTTTGAGGTAGGCTAGACTTCCGTTTGTCGACAGGTTGTTGTAGTAGTAGTTTACCAGGCTCCTCCGGCCGTTGTTCAGCAGTATGTTGTTGCGATAGGTTTTATATTCGAGTAGGTTTTTTGCCTTTTCTAAATTCGTTTTTGAATTGTAATTTATTAGTGGGTCTAGACAGGCCATGTCTCCAGAGTTGAACCCCTTCTGGAACAGGTCCTCTGCCATTAGCGCCTTCCCCTCCTTTTCTCTCAATTTTGCTAAATAATAAAGAGCGTCAGTTTCGCCTTGTAAAAGGGCCTCGTTAAGGTGCCTTTTAAAGTCCTCTTGTTTGAAAATACTGCATTTATTGGATCCTATTAACATTGCTGCGTTCCACTGGGCAGACTAATAACTGTTAAAATTATTAACTCACCTCGACTCCGCAGTAGGCTGCTATTGCGTTAAGCACTGTGGCTGCGTGGTAGTTCTTCTGAATGTACGAGTAAAACGAGAAGTAGAATATCCCCCTGATGAAGCTCTGTTCTGAGGCCGTCTTATAGTTAATTGCCGAATTTGTTAAATCCATCTCAACTCCCAGTCCCTTTTCCATCAATTGTGCACACCTTATGTACCCAGGCGTAAATCCGTAGTCTGCCGATAGTCTATACAACTTATATGTGTAAGGTGCATCGTAGTGGTAATACTTAGGCCCTTTCAAAAGAGACTTTGCTGAAACTATTTCAGCTATGAAGTAAAATGATTCCGGGTCCTGGGCTGCTGCAGATATTTTAAAATACTTCAGGGACTTATCGTAGTCTACTGGAATCGACCTTCCTTCATCAGGGTTATATTGACCGAAGAAGTAGATGCTTCCCAGGTGATTTGCGGCTTCTATGCATCCCAGTGAGAGTGCCTTGTCCAGCAGTTTAATGGCCTTCTCGTAATTTTTTGGAACCTCTATTCCATAGAGATACATGAGTCCCAGTTCATATAGGTATGAAACCAGGTTTTCTGGTGTTATTTGTCTCTCTATTTCACTAAACCTCGATTGGGTTTCCTCCTTTGCAGAATCTTTAGAATCTTCTTTTTTCTTATTTTCACAGCCACCCTTCTTACAATTTCCATATTTGGAGTCACAGTATTTTGACTGTTCTTGTAAATCCGAGTGTTTTAAGTGTTCACTAAAATCATTTTCCCTTTTCATTTCATTCACTTTAAACTTCTCCAAACTGTAGTCTGATATCTTCATATCCTCCAGTGGCACTATCAGTGTGTCAAAATCCTGACTTTTGTCACTTATGATCTTTTTGTATTTTTTTATTGCCTTAGCTGGATCCGTTGGTATCTCCCGGTAAGCCAGTGCCAGCATTGCCGGTGTGTACCCCTTTCCTGACGACAACTTCAGGAAACTCAGCGCCCTTTCTTCGTCCTCTTCCGGCCCATTTTTGACTCCATAGTGGTAGAGGAAACTCATCATGAACTGCGATTTGGCGCTTCCCATTTCCGCCGATTTTGCGAAGTACTCCGAGGCCTTAGCTACGTCATACTTTACACTGAACAGTGTTTTGTACCCTAAACCTTGTTAATATCAAAGATTCTAACCCAGGAAGTGTATCATTCCCAGCTCATACATGGAATCCTGTGCGATTTCATCCGAATACCCCTTTGATATCTACAGTTATAATGTGTCAATCATCAATTACCTTCTCCAGCAACGGAATTGCTGAGTACGGGTCCGGTTCCTTTGTATGTATCCCATATCTACAATTTTATCCTCTATTTTTCCAAACTTACCTAATTCTGATTGCTTTATTCAGTGTTTCCAATCTCGATTCCTCTGTAACACATTAGCATTAAAACTCCCAAATTTACCTTGATTTTTACACCAAACACCCCTGCTATTTATTAAAAATATCTTTGTTATCAGAAGCAGTGTGAAAACTGGAATGGAATCACACTTTCCGATCCGCATTATTTTACAGGCGTAAACCTAGTCTTACATTACAGTTTACTTATTTTGTGATCTAACACTCATAAAATACACACATTTTTTCATTAAATACAAAATATATGAAATATTTAGAAAATTATTGTGATGTTCAATTCTGGTTATCCTGAAGGTTGTGATGTAAATTGGCAATACCTGTTGATCTTTGAGAACCTTGAAGAATTTACTGAACCTTGAGCACTTGAGTGAGTCCTGAAGCGTTTTAATTCCTGCAAACCTACGTCTAAATCATCGTCTACGAATGCGAAGTTATTTATGTCGTTTATATTGAGAGGGGCGATATCTTCCGTTGTTCCATCGTTTTTATTCTTCTTCACAACTTGGAAGTCTGACACTAATACCGACAGGTTTTTGAGTGCGTTTGTCGCTGAAACCATGTCAACTGTACTGATTCCTAATTAATTTGTTTTTTGGGTTTTACTTATTTTTTTTATTTTTTAATTTTTAAAAATGATTTATAATTTACCTTTTTTATCGTTTTTTAATTCTCCTAGTGAGAATATACTTCCTGTTCCGTGTCCTGATGGCATATCCCATGTTGGATTATCGTATCCTACTCTTTTATCCCAGTTTGGAGGTATTTTAACTTCTCCCTTGAGGTTGAATTTTTCCAATACTCTTCCTCTTGATTCTGATGTTTGGTCTTCTTGAGTTGCTCTTTGTGATTTTTGTATGAGTGATATTAATTGGCTGAATTTTATTTATTATTTTTACTTTACCTTGAGTCATATTTAAATTGTTTTCCTTGTATTGTGATTGCCGGTGGTTTGTGAGTTCCCTTGTGTTTCGTGTGTGATTGTTCCGGGAACTTTTGCCTAGGTTGTTGAACTTCCAATAGTTTGAAGGAGAGCGGGAAGCTCATTCCCCTAGATGTTGACGCCAGCGAAATGAATTCGAGTGTGTTTACATTCCACAGTGTCAGCGATCTGTAATCTGGCAGCGGTGTGAAATCGCTTGGAAGTTTAAGGTTGTCTGATATGATCACCGGGTTAACGTTTGAGTAGCTTGTTTTATTTTCCTCTGTATTATACTGTTTTAAATTTGCCAATAATATGTTTCTCGTGATTTTGCATATTTTTGTCCATTTTTCGTCGTCGAATGTAACTTTCGGCTTCGTTTTTGCCCATGTTAACTTATCTGTTAATTTTTCAAAATCGAGAGTATCCAATAGTCCCTTTTCCTTTTCTTCTAGTTGTAAATCACTATTTTGGTTTTCTTTATTCTGGTTTGACTCATCTTTTTCTTCAATAACTGGGTTCGAATTCTCCGATGGTTCAAGCATTTTACTACATTATAAAAATATATAGAATTATAAAAAATATGTCAATTCTATTAATTGATATTTAAAGTTGTGGATAAATCTGAAAATATATAATATAATCTTCGTCACTGTTGGGTCCGGTGTAAAATTTATCCATCTTGTTTCATCTTACTTTTATCAATTATTCTCTATATTTTTTATTCCTTATAAAAACTATCGTATTAATAGGATTTCAATCAATTCTGCCTTCTTTTATTGGCATTTCTTTGTAAATCCTTCGATTGTTCATCCTACCTCAATTTATCTCAATTTTCGACAATAATCCCTAATTTTGTTATTTTAAAGCCAAAATTTGAATAAGTTTTAAATTATTCAACTGTTTAATCAAATGCCTGTTGAAGATGATTCCGTTACCTCTCTTTCTTTAGAAGAAACCAATGAACTCAGGAAAAAGCTCGGACTAAAACCTCTAATTACCTCGGCTCCTGAATCTAATGAGGAAAATGAGGTTAAGGGCCAGGATACGGAGGAGGTTCTTGAGCGCCTGAACAGGGTTAAGCACAGAAGAGCCAGAGAATCACTGATCAAAGGAGGAGGCATCGCAGATACAATTAAGAAGGGGGAAGCAGTGACTTCTAAAAGGAAAAAATTTACAGATGGATCTGAGGAAGTCGATCCCCTGGATCTCGTAACATGGTCTAAAAAAATGGGAAGAGTTAACAAGTCCACGATCGCACAGGCTGACAATGAGGTTACATACAGCGACGAGGAGGATTATGAAGAAGAAAAGGACGAATCACAATCCAAAGATGAAAAGGATGATTCGAAAATAAAAGTGTTACATAAAATGAATGAATTAGACCTGATTAAGGGAGAAGAAGTTACACTTACCCTAAAGGACGTGGGAGTTCTGGAAGCAGAGGCAGCAGGAATATCAGACATGGATTTCTTAGAAAACGCAGAATTAGTGACTATGAAAAAAGATAAGAAAAAAATGGAACAAAAAATGAGAAATCAATACGGAAATTACGTCCCATACGAGGAAGAAGATCCACTAGATAAAGGATTCCTTAAACACTATGACGATACAATCAGGGAAACTCAGGGAATTAAACTAACGTGTATGGCAAACGAAGACGAAGGATTCTTCATAAAAGTCAACGAAAAACAAAGATTTCAAACTGAAAACGAAGATTTAGAGAATGAAACATACGATAAATTGGTAAAAAGTAAAAAAACAATGAATAATAAAACTGAACTTATGGATGAAACGGACGTGTTTGCAAGTCTCAGAGCAAAAAAAGAAAAATTGAAAAATAAACCCAAAAGAGTTAATTGGGAGAAGATATTTGGAAAAGAAGATAATTTAGACCTAGATTTGGAGAGTATAGTACCGACAAAGATCAATAAGGAATTACCAGTGGTGGTAGACGACGAAGACGATAAACTCTACACTCAAATTTCAATGTAAGTCAATTTAACAATAACTATAACAATAATAATAGTAACAATATTAATAACAATAACAACAATAACATTAACAACACTAATAATAATAATAATTTTTAGACAAAGAAATAGAGTAAAGAGTGCAGAGGTTAAGTCTGAGGACTCAGATAAGGAAGAGACAGCCGGACATGTGGACTTTGGAGCATCCAAAGAAGGTAATTTACACATTTTACAAAATTTTAAAATTATTCAGATAAAACATTTGAAATAACTCCAACAACCGAGTTCATTAAAATAGTTAAAACGCCTCAAGAAAAAATATCGGAGCAGGAATCAGAACCAAAGTACAAGATTACCACAGAAGGAACTGAGACCAAGGACGAAGACCCCAACACATTAGCCGTAAGTATTTCAAATAATTTATATTTACTTACTTATTTAATTATAACTAATCACAATTAGTTATAATTAAATAAATAAATATAAATTATTTTAGGAGGCACCTTTGGGAGATGGAATATCGGCGGCCCTGTCTTACATTAAGCAAAGGGGAGACTTCATTGAAAAGAAGGCCAAAACACGCTCTGAAGAAGTTCAACTGAACTACCTGGATTCTTATGGAAATGAAATGGTATGTGGTATTATTCATTATCTATTTCCATTGTTATTGTCCATATTGATGTTTATAATTAATTAATTTTCAGACTCCCAAGGAGGCATTCCGACACATTTCCTGGGTGTTCCATGGAAAGAAGCCCTGCATGAACAAACTGGAAAAGAAAGCAAAGAGAATGGAAAGAGGTAACAAATACTTATTTATTTACATTAATTAGTTAATTATTAGTTAACTAATAATTAACTAAT
>JAQQTN010000022.1:0-29760 GCA_029379255.1 Theileria luwenshuni
AATGCTGCATATTAAGGTCACTGGGACTTCCCAAGGATAGAATTCATCCGACAGCGGTTGTTTGTGGAAACATTTACCGTATAAGGGAATTCTCTCAATATGGAACTAACTATATAGAATATAAAGAATTTTTATGCTATAAAGCCGCTGAGGTTGAACTGGATGGCCAGAAGATCTTACTGGTGTGCCATGGAGTATCCTCCACATCCGCAGCTCCCATTTTGAGAGAGTTAATGGAGATGGGAGTTAAAGTTGTGATAAGGGCAGGTACAGCTGGGTCCACTAAACCTGATCAATTCAAGGCAGGTGACCTGTGTGTCGGATTCGCCTCTATTCGCGGAGACAGTAGTTCAGTTTCTGAGGTTGACATGAGGTATCCCTCAGTTGCCGATTACGATGTGGTTGACTGTATACTAGATAATTCCGACAAACTTGGTTTTGAATCTTTTCTTGGCCTCATTTATTCCGTCGATACATTTTCGACAATCACCTTTAAACCGGAGGGCTTTATTTACGGTACAAATAAGAAGGCGGACGCCTGGGAGAGCGAAACCTCAATTCTATTCGTAATATCTTCATTATACGGAGCAAAAGCCGGATGTATTTGCGAAATAGTCCCTATGTCAATATGGAGTAAAACCAAATATTTATCTCTTAGCAAACCAAATGAAACTGGAAATTTTCATAAAACCTCTACAAATCAAGATTTATATCAGGAAGGATCCAGGAGAATGCTCAAACTCGCCCTGGTATCAGCATCAGAACTAAGCAAGAAATACTGCTCACAAGTTTCCTCTTAATATTTAATTCATCAAATTTTAATCTCCTCAAACTATATTATACAAATGATTCAATATTACTCCGTTAATCAAGAGAACCACTCACTGCGTTGACTCTTTGGAAAGTTATAGGCAGATCACGGTGAACTCTCCGTTCCAATTTTAGCAAATGTGTTAATTTTTTTTCATTTAAGAATAAAGTAAACCTAAGCCAAGTCCAGGAAAGTGAACTAAAATGGAAGTCTATGTCATCCAACCAATATTATGGCAAACTAATTTTATTTCTCTGGGGTCATCATGATTAAAATTGAAGCTTTTTTATTTAATTTCATTTATATTTCTTTTTATTTTAATAATTTTAATTGGTCATTATTATTTATGGTTATTTTTTATCAGACTTTTGATTTTATGCCTCGATTTCAGTTTTATTTTTTATAATATAATTATCCCTTATTATTTAGGTTATGTATCATAATTTTAACATTTTAATAAAATTTTTAATACTTGTAAATTATTGTTACTTGCTCTGTTCAAATTTTCTAGTTTAAATTTTACAACTCTGTTTTGTCATGGGACCAATATAGCATTGACACCTGTTCATCCCTAATTTCTCAACCTATTGCCACCAAGAATGGTAATATAAAACTCCAATAAACCAAGTTACATCCTTTAAATTAAATTTAAAGATTTTTATAAATTAACTCAAATAACATCTCCAATGCAATAATCAGAACATTTTAAACTTATAAATTTAAAATTTTGTGTTTTAAACTAATTTCATTTTAATCACATCGCATTTATTCCTTCTTAATTAAATAAAAACCCAATTTTTAAATCACTCCAAAGATTACAAAATGAATTTGTTCACAGTACATACCAAAAACGGGCTTTCCATATATAGGTGTACGCCCTCTAAAACAGATGAGAAAACATACTCAACGAAAGAACCAAATTCATTAGAAGAGGAAAAGCCAGAAATAGTGAACAATTTCAAAATAGATTGTGTATGGGAACAAGATAGATCAGCGAGACATTGCCTAGGATCTCACAATAATTACCTAGCAGTAGTGGACGATCGATCAGGATTGTCAATAGTACAACTAAAGGCAAGAAATTACAACGATCTGTCAGCAGATACGCTGAGAGGAGTAGGAAAATATAAAAACATGTATACGCCAATGGGATGTAAAAATATAAAACACCTACAATGGTCAAATAACGGGACGTACCTAATAGTATATTTTAACCTCTCAGCTTACTCAGAGTCAGGAATATGTCTTGAAGACAACCTGCATATATGGGATATATCCAAAAAAAATATAATAGGAACATTTAGCACAAAAAGAATTAGCCCAGAACAGTGGCCAGTAATCAAATGGATGGGACAAACAGATAATTTTGTATTCTCACATAACCATCAAATCAACATATACTCAATAGTATCTGAAGTATCAATTAAAACAATCAAGTTGCTGATGACAATACACGTACCAATGGTTTTCACAGTGGAAACATACTTTCAATCACAAGATAATAGCATGACAATGAGAGAAGGAAACGTAGTCAATTTAGCGTCATTCTCACAAACAGATACAAACAAAACGTCAGGAATACTGAGAATATCAAAATTTCAATTGAAAAAAGAATCATTGGAAGAAATAGCATATAACATACATGAACTCAAATACGCAGATTCAGCAGAATTGCTGTGGTCGCCATCGGGAAGGTACCTAATGGTGCTGGCACAATCAACAGTTGACGTATCAGGAGAAAAATATGGGTCAACAACAAACTGCATGATGTACTCAAGCGAAGGAAAGTTCATAAATAAAGTAAATGAGGCAACAACACACGACGCAAGATGGAACCCCAAAAAAGATGAATTTATAATACTACAAGGAAATATGCCATGTAAAACCATATTGTATAACGTCAATCTAGAAATATTATTCCAATTCCCATCAATGTATCGAAATACAATCAAATGGAACCCAATGGGAAATATGGTGGCATTAGGAGGATTCGGAAACCTAGCAGGAGAGATATCATTCTGGTATAAAAATCAAGAAACAGAAGAAATGGAACAAATAGTACAATTCAAAGAACCATGCACAGTACTATCAGATTGGTCACCAGACTCCAGATATTTCATGACAGCATCAACATTCCCAAGAATGAAAGTGGATAATTTCTTCAAAATATTCAACTGCGAAGGATACCTAATATCAAAACAAAAACTGGAAGAATGCTACGGAGTATACTGGATATGCGGAAACGAAAAAGAAACCGAATTCATAAGACCAAGACAAAGAAAATTATTCACAAGAAAGTCATTGTATAAACCAAAATTACCAATAAAAACAAACAAATTAGTGGACAATACCAACTACTCAAGAGCACCAGGATCACCAATATTCAACAATATCCGAAGTAACCAATCAAGCCAAACATCGACTCCCAGAAATTCGTTCAAATCATTTGATGTAAAGCATTACAGAGATAAACAAAATAATTCATTTTTCTCAAACCAATATGGAAACACATGTGATCCAACAACAGACCTGTTCCACTCATTCAAACACGTGTTCTCATTGTCATTCATCATGAATCAAAATAATCAAAACCCATACCAAACACAAAATCAAGATTTTCAAAACCACCAAAGACAAGAAATATACTCAGATGAATTCTATAGACATAATTTCTTAACCGAATATGATGAAAACATGTTCCAACAACCAATGGGAAACACATACCCACAATTCTCAGAAGTTCCAAGAATGTCATACAACGAAATAAGAAAACCAAGTTTCAGAGAAGACCATCTAAACAGAGTTCCAGATAGACAAAGACAAAATTACCAGGAATCCACAAATAATTTCCCTAGAGAAGAAATCAAAAATAATCCATCCATAAAAAACAATATTTCAATGTTCATTAAACTCAAAAACCAACTACAACAAGAAAGAAATAAAAACTCACAACAGTCAATCATGGACGAAGGCCAGCTCCTGAGGCTACTCTTGGAAGCAAAAAACAGACAAAGACCCAACTGACCATCACTTCAAAATTTATTATATTTAAATGAGATTTAATGTGTTATATACCAATGTATTACTTTATTTATGTATTTCACATGTATACAGTTTTAAATCGAGATTAGAGGTACCTTTCTAATTAACACATAAATACAGACTTCTACACACAAATTTGAAAAAATCAAGACAAATAGAAAAATAAAAGTTTTTTTAAAAGATAAACATGAATATATCGAGAACGTAAGAGGAGCACAGTCCTACCTTCCTGAAGAACAGAGAATACAGAGATGGCTCCAAAAAAAGGTAAAGTTATTCAACAAAACATCATAAATAACATCAAAAGTGGGATAGCGCATCTAAAAAGTTTGGATTCCAGGAATATTCGATGCCAGTGTTGACAAACACTAGCATATTTTCAAACAGGGACACACCACTGGTGAGGATTTAAACTCTAAAATAACAAAAACAGGATAATGAGCATTACAAAGAGTTATATTCATTCAAAGATAAAAATGGAAGAGACCTCTCGCTCAGAGGTGACATTACACCTCAGTTTATGAACATGCTCAAGTCACTGCCCGAGACCGAAAGGGAAATCAAGTTTCAAATCAATAAATGGTACACAGTAGCGGACTGTTGGAGGTACGAAAGACCGAGTTACTGCAGAAGGAGAAACCATGTCCAATGGAATGCAGATATAGTCGGTTAGTTGGTTTATGGATAATTTAAACAGGTATTTCAAACATGGAGGTGGAGCTTGAGTTGATATCACTTTTAATTCACTTCTTTGAATCGGTAATTATATAAATACATAAAAGTAAATTATTCATAATTAGGTTCAATTGTCATCGAAAGATGTTAAAATATCTGTTAATCACAGAAGTTTGACACCTGAAATTCTGAGGCATTTGGGTGTAAAAAAGCATTCACCTCAGTGGATCTACAAGTTTTCCAAAATGTTAGATAAGTATAAGAAAACACCAAGAGATGAATGGGATAAAATGATTCAAGAACTGGGACTAACTAGAAGTCAATGTTCCGAACTACATAGAATAATCGAATGCTCTAAAACCTTGGAAGAATTGGAAAAAATAATAGGGCAAGAACACTTGATTGAATTGAAGTAGGCAAAATATGAGAGAATATATTTTAGGAAACTGATTACATCTTTGGAGGAAAAGGGACTCTCAGACTGGGTGGAAATTGACCTTACAATAGTAAGGATGATACTAAATCATTTTAAATTAACCTTTTAACCATTTCAAAAAAATTTAGGTGAGAGGAAACGACTATTACACGGGGATAGTTTTCGAATGTTTCGACAGGAATAACATACTGAAGAGGTCATTGGCAGGAGGAGGAAGATACGACCAGTACTTTCACGGTTTGACCACTTGAGAAATAATGTCTAATTTAGATTCTGATCCCATACTTAAGTATTCTGCGGGATTTGGAATGGGAAACATAGCAATACTTAACTTACTCAAGCACAAGTATTTTTCCTTATAATTTGAACAGTCAATTAGATATATATATATATATATATGGATTGTTTGAAATAATCAAACTAAAATTAATTTTTTTTTATAGGAACCTAATCCCACAATCTTCCGGTTTCATTGATGTATTGGTTTTCACACCAACTGAAAATCAAAGTTTCCATAATGAACCATCTATCGAACATTGTGTTGAGGATTATTTAATGGATACAACAGAAGGATCACAGAGTGAGAATGAGGATAAGGAACTACTAGGATTTGCAGAAGGAACTTCGAATTATGAGGCATTAAGGTGTTCAAACTCTCAAAGGGGGAGTCTATACAAATTGATGGAGGCACTAAGGAAGTCAAACTTCTCAGTGTACCACTACTATAAGACTTCAAAGGTAACTTTAGGATAAATAATCTCGGTTTAGATTAAAAAGGCTCTTAAATTTGCAGACAGGTCTAGGGCTCAGTTTGTTCTCATGCCATCCAACCAGGATGATCATCAAGCCATAGCACTCAAGAACCTACACACAAAAACTCAGGCAAGACCATTTAGTTAAATAATCTTCAGGAATACTTGGATGTTTCAGTTCCTAATTTGGAACAATTGGTAATTGATGAAATAAGGAGATACTCTACCCCCAAGGAACTGGTTCCACTCAAAGAGTTGGACCAATCCAAAAAATGTACAATAGCTGTAAATTAGTAATCGTAAATCAATTATTTAAATAATGTTTTAAAATATTATATGTTAAAGTTCCTTTTTGCGAGACTCCTTAACGAACTTGTCACATTCAGCCTGGTACTTTTCCTTCATTTCCCACCAAATTTGCTGGTTGGGGACCTTCTCGGGCGACTTGTTCAGACTATTCCAAACTTGAGGTTTCTCTTTCTTCAGAGTGATGGAGAAACGTCCCATTGAGACCGAGGTGACCTTGGTTTCGGGACCAACAACCTTGCTGAACAGGTGTAGGTTCACTTGGTACTTCTTCCTCTTTCCCGAGTGAGTTCCAATCCCACTGTATTCAAGTCTGTCATCATCGACGTTTAAAACTTCATCCTCGACTTGCAAGGCACCTAAACGCCGTTAAGGGGGGAATTCCTACCTGGACTACTCCATCTTGCTGAGAATTTTATACTTAAAAAGACCTCGTGAGGTGATTCTGCCCATTGAAGTGCGGCGTTTACTCTGAGGATATGCGAATGAACATTCTTGAAAACTTACACGTCAAGCTCGTTATATTGTTTACTCAGTAAATTCAAGAGTTCTTTAGAGTTCTTCTGGATCAGTTCGATTGCAGAATGGACAGAAGATGACAGATCAATGTCTAAAAGGTTATAATATAGTAAATTGAGGTAATATGGAGGAAGGCAGAATAGGAACTAACCCTGTTCATGGGAAATCATTACGATTTTTCTTGCCAAATCCCACCAGTTATTAAAAATACAAGTTTCAACATCTCTGATGAATTATTTTTATGGAAGATGAGGTGATTAACTTACGAGGCATTGGGAATATATTTTGGAAACTTCGTGTTAATCTTTTCGCTCATATGTGAGTATTCTGGCGAAGAATTTGTTGAAAATAAGGCAGTGCCATGCTTTATTCCTATTAAAATTAGGAGATACACTACATTCTTTACGATAATCATAATTTACTTAGGTGAGTTTAAAAACCATATTTTACTAGAATTTTCAACATATAATAAAAATTACAGGGAAAAATGACTAAACTAATCACACAAAAATAAATGACACAAAAAAGGGAGCATTAAATCTCATCAATAAATAAATAGTGATGGATTGAAGCATGGGTTGGAGTGGGTGAACTAGGTTTCAGTATATATTTATTCTAAAGTATAAAAAACTTTTAAATAAATTAAAAACGACTAAAAGTCATTTTTTTGATATTGAAGCGCTTAAGAGCTGTCTCCTAAGTTCATTAATTGGGAGATTTGATCCTCCTGAGTTTAACATGGTTGGTTTAGACTCCTTTAATTTTGGATTAAGTTCTTCCAAATCGGCCTGGTCCACTATAGTTATTTCAAACTCGTTATCTGGGTGTAGATCAACTTCAGGTTCCTCTTCTTTATTGTCTAATTTTTCCATTGATTTAAGGAGATCCAGTTTTTCCTTCTGCCTTTGGATACAGTATTTTTCTGAGCAATCTGGTGTGTAGGATATTGAGTAGGTGGGAAAATAATCCTGCAACGAGTTGTAAGCCAAAAAATTGGTTACGGTTCCGAACTTTAGTAGGTATTTGAGTGCGTTGTGTGCCAACAGACCTGCCACTACTCCCATTGTTGTCGGCAAGCTTGCCGTACATACGTCTGCTCTTTTTATTGTACTTTCATCTCCTTTTGTTGCTACAATATAAGGTGGTGCGCACAGGAAACAGGCAGTTATTCCTGGTATACAAGTTTGAATTTGTCCGCTTGTTGCGTTTTCCGACACACCTGAGTTCATCCATACTTGGTCTGCTTTACAGCAGGCCTTGTTGATTGTTACTCTTGCTGCGTAATTGTCTACGCAGCTGAGTACCAGTTCCACTTTTGATCCTTTTAAGTTTCCGTGTACTATTTTATCGTAGAATAGTTCGTATTCTTTGCAAATATTAACGTTGATTGGGTCCACTTGGACGTGGCTATTAATTTTATTTAGCGTTTCTTTTGCGGCCTATAAGTAGGTTTATTTTTTAAATATTATTGAAGAATTACCTTAACTTTAGACAATCCAAGTTGGTCTGGTGTATAAAAGAGTCTATTCATGTTGGCTAACTCGATATCGTCATAATCGAACAGAATTAACTTTCCTACTCCGCATCTGGTCAACATTTCTGCCACTACTGCTCCAACTCCTCCGACTCCCACGATAACAACTGTACATGAGTGGATAATATCAAAATCTTGGACGACTCCCATCTTTTCAAGGGCTTTGAGCCTTGAGGAGGGGTCATCTTTTAAAATGGACATTTGCGATTAATACTAGTTATAAAACAGGGTTATTACTTAATTAAATAGAAGACGAAATATTATACACATTATTTACAACATCATATTGAAAATAAGATGAAACAAAATTATATCTGAATGAGGATAGGGTGAGACATAACTTAAAAGAATAAGATAAACATATAATTTTAAAAGAATAAAAATACATTAAATTGTTTAAATCATTAAAAAATGATAAATATTAATTAGAACTTCATTAGGGAAATTAGTTTAACTACATTACATTAAGATGATCTATGGAATCTACACAAACATTTAAATCTATCCCACCCTAGAGTTTCCATTTGTACTCACATTTGTTCCTTTAATTTATTAAAGCCTTGGCACCTAATAATAATATGAAATATATCCTGAAAATTCAACTTACTGAGGGAGGCGCATCCTGGTATGCCTCTCTTAGGAGGAATTCCTCAAAGTCCTTCTCAGTCATTTTCATAAAATCTCTGGTTCCAGTTTTAACGAATTCCGGAACACTTTCAAATTGCATTTTTGCTGGTTCCAAAACTTCTTTCTTTCTATATTCGTTTTCAATGGCCTCTGTGTAATCTATTCTCTGGGTCATTCCAGAACAGGGAACATTCTCTTTTAAATTGGTGTAATAGTATGATCTTGCGGCGTCATAGTCAGGGTCTTCTGAGGCGAACAGACCCATGATAATGTCTGACCTCAACTCTACCACTAGAGTTCTCAGTATACTGAAAGCCGCCAAGACAAGTCCCTCAAGAAATTGCACTGCGTCATTTGTATCTATTTTCGGAAGTCCAATTTCAACTTTGAGGGTTTTAAAAGCTCTATTAAATGGAGACGTCTAAAATAGATTGAACAAAATTTCAAGTTACCTTGTCAAAATTTGGGTTGCTTCTGGATCTTCTCGGTCTGAACTTTATTCTGCTCCTTTCAGAGTTTAAGTTTTGGTCCTCACTTGGTTGAGGATCAGATGTATTCAACCTTGACAAATTAGTTGTTTCGTTACTTGCCGCAGACATCTGCCTAGCATCTTTCACAGAATTTTGGACGGAGCTTTGGCACCTTGGAGGGTACACGTCGGTCGTAAAAACTTTTGGAACGAATACCCTAGAGTTGTTGGTGCTATTACTAGCACTTCTCCAAAAAGCTCTTGATCTCCCAGGCCTCCTGACGAGACTGGTGGTATTCCTTCTTCTAAAGAAACCAGGTCCCTGGGAACCAGGAAGAGGTGGAAAAGAAGAGACAAACTGCTTTCCAACAACAGGAGTACTAGGTCTGTGCTTCAATGGTGTATTCTGTCTGCTAAAATTGTTTGATTTAGCAAATAAAAATTGATTGTTTCCTGGAATGGAAGGTTGCCTTGAAAGAGATGGATGATAGAAGTTAGGGAAAGAGTTTAAATTGTTCCCTGGGAAGAAATTATGCACATCCTGAGGCATAACGCCCATAACTGGTGAGAAATCTGTGAGAAAATCCTCAAAGTTGTACTGCATTTTATAATTTAAGTTTATTCTAATGAAGGGTTTATTTATTTCCAGTAGGACCTATCTTCTTCTTTAAATCAAATTTAAATCTTTTAAAAATTAAATAATTTTCGAATATGAAAGCTAAGACTGTAATGTGTACATAAAATCTGTAGTGTGTATTAAATTTGGGATTTGGTCAAACTTCTCTAAATATGCCAAAATTTATTAAAACTCAGTCAAAATTTTGTTGAAAAGGTCTTCTTTAAATTTATATTAACTAATCAGAAATTTTAAAGGATTTAGAGGACTAAATCTTCCTTTTTGGCACATGAGTGTTGATTCTAAATGTGAATAAAGTGCACTCGACGGCATTGTGTTAGGGAGATGGAACAAGGTGACACTGGAGCTTTAAAACTCCCTGAATGTCTATGTTACAACATTAATAAAATTTATTTAGTGATTATGCAACTTGTGGTAAATCTTCCTGTGTCGTTATTGGAAGGCTGAGATGCCTGAAATTCCTAAACAACAACACCAATTAATCTTAGTATCATCTTTTCTTCTTCCTCTTTTTTCCTCTCAGAATCCACTTTTTTAGGGCCTTTGGATTATTCAATTCATGTTCAAGGTCTCCATTAAGATCGTCAAATTCCTAAATGGTTACTTTTTTCTTATTGGTAGACATACCTCATCTAAATCTGTTTCTTCTCTTTTCAGAAACTTTTTTACACTCCTTGGATCCATTTTCTTTTTAATCTTCTTCACTAATGCTTCTTCCCTTCTGAATTCGTTCCACTCGTCGTATGTGTTCTTTCTATATGGTTCATGTGTTTGTTTTTAAATACCTTTTTGTTATTCTTTTTTCAGATCTAGTCCTTTTTACTTTTTGTTCTTTTTCTTTCTTTATATTCTTCTTTTCTGGAGTAAATTCTTTCATTGCACTGATTCTCTTTGATTCCTTTTCTGGGTCCAAAAAGGGCACGTCTGATGGATTTGTTGTTGATTGTACAAAATTTGATATTTTTTTCCCTACAATTTTTTTAATGTTTGTTGCTTACCTAATATTTCCTTTACTCTTGGGATTCTCAATACTCCAAGTGACTTTGCCAATGATCCGTAGTCCAGTTTCTATATTTGGTTTAACATTATTTTACTTACCATTTTTTCAAAAATATTTTTAAGGTTATGTTCTGAGTATGCTCTTGTGTAGGATACAAATGCCTTGTATGATGTCAGCATCAGGTCTCGGTTCTGAATAGGATAGATTTAGTTTAACTTACTTTAGAGTTCATTCTTCTAAGGTGTGCCAATATCACTGATGTCCTTTCCCACTCTAGAACTGGATTGTCTATTCCATTTTCCTTTAGGTATTCAAAATAATTTCTATTTTCTGATACTTTAGTATCATTTTCAACTTTATTATCTTTAAGTACAAATGGAATTTCATTTTCATGTTTGTTTTCATTTTTAACTTCATTTAATATCATACTAGGTAGTTCATCAAGTTTGATTTTTCTATTTACTTGAAATTGTATGTATGGTTCTTCGGGTTCAGTTAGGAGGAGTAGTGCGTTTCCCGAGTCTTCAGCTCTTCCTGCTCTTCCTATTCTGTGAAGGTAGAAGTTTGGATCCTGTGGTGGGTCAAATTGGATAATCCAGTCTATCTTGGGTATGTCTATTCCCCTAGAGAAGATGTCTGTGCACAACAGTACATTAATTTCTTCATTTGAGTTTGTTCTAAATGAGTTGAGATTTTTTGTCCTCCTTTTTGTTGTCATTTTTCTATGTATTTTGTAGAAATGAACTTTGTTTTTTTCAGATGTTTCCTTTTCGCATTCCACTGGGTCAGATTGACTTGAGAGTCTTGTCATTACTTCATAAAAATAGTCCACCAGATCACAGGTCAGGAAAAACACCACTAGTTTCTTTGATTCTGCTTTTTTGAGGTACTCTATAAACAGGAGTAAGAAGTGCAGTTTTTCCTGAGTATTCAGAATAAGGTAGTAGTTGTTCAATTGCTTTGGAGTAGCATAACTAGTAGTGCCCCTGGATTCACGGGAATTATATTTGTTATCATTTTGAGATCCCTCATAGGCGTTAATGAATATCTGGTTTGACAAGCACAATTTTGAGAGTGTCTGGACTCCGCTTGACAGCGTTGCTGAGAACATTCCAGTTTTCCTCTGTTTTGGCAGGTGAGTTAAAATTTGGCTCATGTCTCTTTGATATCCCATTTCCAGCAATCTGTCTGCTTCGTCTAGTATCAGGAAGTTCAGGTTTTTGAATGACCAAATGTGTTCATGTTTCAATAGGTCTATGAGGTGGCTTAATCTTCCTGGAGTTGCCACTACCAGCGACTTTACGTATGTTCTATCTTTTGCTTCAGACAGAAACTTAATGTCGTTTTCAACCGTTGTTCCTCCTATTAACTGTGAACAATACAGATTTCTTCCTTTAATTGTAAAGGTGTGTTTCTTCTTGGTCGTACCATTAGGTGGTCCTTCATTTTCCAGAAACGTCAGGGAATCTATTAGTATGTAGGCCACCTGAATTGCGAGCTCTCTGGTAGGGAGTATGATGACTGAGAAAACGTCCAATAGGTTCTTCAAATCGTAGTTATCTGTCTCCAAATATGTGTGTAAAATTGGAAGAATGAAACAGAGGGTCTTCCCAGACCCTGTACAAGACTGAACGAGAACGTCGTTACCCTTCTTTAGGAATGGTTTAATGGATAAAGATTGTACCCTCGTCATCTTCCTTAGGTTCTTGTGATAAAGCCATTTAATCAAAAGCTCGTGAATATTTAGGGACTCAAAATTCCTATCATTTTCGGAGGAATCTTCCTGATTTGGCCTTGTCGAGGACTCAGATTGATCCATTTCTACTTCTAAGGGTTTAGAAGGTTTAAAATATTGAACAAATGATAGGTTCTGATGGAATCCAGATATAAAACCAATTTAATTTGCATTTTAATATATGAATCATAAAATACTACCGATTTTAGAAGTTATATCAGTTAATTTAATATAGTAAGAATAAAAATGGAATATATTACAAGAAACTAGTGAACAAGAATTTTTGTGACTGTGTATTATAAATGAGAGTGTTTTTAGATTCCAAACAATATAAAATTTACAAATATATTAAAATTATATTCTGAATGTCTTCCATTCAGATTCTTTTGATGACCAAGTGTTCATAGGGTAAACTATACTCAGTTAATAATAAATCACTATTTAAAATTTTTATTTGTAATTATGTATTTTTATCATTTTTTAATTAATTTATACACTTATTAATTGACCATATGATGATTATTTTATTTTATTAATACAGTATTTTCTATAATCACTTCCCTCAAGTTTGATTACCAGAATGATTATTTTAAACAATGTTCCAAGGAACATTCTAGTGGATTGTTCTCTGTTAAAATTTAATAAGAGATATCCATTGAATCTCTTCAGATATAACATCAATAGATTTACAAATCATTCGATCAAGTTTTACTCCATTTCGTCATATAACCATTGGAACAGGATTCAGAACTTTGATTATAGTCTTAACAGACGATTTTTTTCAAGTGATAAGCCACCACCTGGCTTCGGAAAATTCAGTAATAATGGGAAATCGACCGAATCAGATAGTCCAAAGGAGAAAGAGGAGGATGTTGAAAAACCCCAATTTAACTTAGCAGAATTAAGGAAAAATTATCAAAAAAGGAAGAAGGATGAAGAAAAGAAAGAGGGAAAACCGAAATATCTTAGATACTTCGATTTAACAACACTGTTCCTAATAGGATTAGGATCAATAATCATTCTGGAATTTGTGGACACTAACCACCTGAGAAACGAAATAACACTCCAAGAATTCATATCCAAATATTTCGTAAAGGCATACGTGGACAGAATACAAGTGGTCAACAGAGACTTTTGCAGATGCTACATCTCAGAACACTGCCCAATCAAGTCGCCAAGATACGTAACCTTCAGAATAGGATCAATAGAACTGTTCGAACAAAAAATGGACGATATACAGGTTAGCTAACCCTAAAACTAAATTTTCTTTAGACCTTAATGGGACTACACCCTCAGAACTTTATACCGATACATTACATTCATGAGGTTAACATGCTGTCAGAATTTAAGAAGGCTGGCCCATTCTTACTCATGATGCTACTGATAGGAGCGGCAATAAGAAAGATTACAGTCAAGGGATCATCGGGAGTTGATAGGTTCCTTAAAATAGGAAAGGTTACACCAATGGACGGAAAGGACCTCAAGGTAAAAATAAATAATATTAATAAAATTTAGGTGGAAGTTAGATTTAAAGATGTGGCAGGAATGAAAGAAGCAAAAGAAGAAATTACAGAATTTGTGGATTTCCTAAAGAGCCCCAAAACATACGAATTCTACGGAGCAAAAATACCAAAGGGAGTACTTCTGTGCGGAGCACCGGGAACGGGAAAAACACTTTTGGCAAAAGCAGTGGCAGGAGAAGCAAACGTGCCCTTCTTCTCAATGTCAGGAAGTGACTTCATAGAAGTGTTCGTGGGAGTGGGACCATCGAGAGTGAGAGACCTGTTCGAAAAAGCAAGAAAAAACGCACCGTCAATAGTGTTCATCGACGAAATAGACGCAATAGGAAGAAAAAGATCAAGATCGGGATACACAGCAGGAGCAAACGATGAAAGAGAAAACACACTAAACCAACTGTTGGTGGAGATGGATGGTTTTAAAACAACCTCAGGAGTGATAGTAATGGCAGGAACAAACAGAGCAGATATATTAGACCCAGCACTAACAAGACCAGGAAGATTCGATAGAACAGTAAACATAGCAAAACCAGACCTGGAAGAAAGATACGAAATATTTAAAGTACACCTTAAACCCTTAAAATTCCACACATCAATAGACGTAGACGATTTCGCAAGAAAACTAGCATCACTAACACCAAACTTTGTTGGGGCAGAAATAGCAAACGTTTGTAACGAAGCAGCAATACAAGCAGCAAGAAGAAAGTCAAAAGAAGGAGTTGATATGGTGGATTTCGACAACGCAATAGAAAGAGTAATAGCGGGAATGAAAAAACCGCCGGGAATACTCACACCTCAACAGAAATTAGCAGTAGCATACCACGAAGTGGGCCACGCATTGATAGGTTGGTGGCTTGAAAACGCAGACCCAGTATTGAAGGTGTCAATAGTACCGAGATCAAGCGGAGCATTGGGATTCGCACAACAAATGCCAGACGATTCAATGCTGTTCACGAGAGACGCATTGTTGGATAAAATAGCAGTCATACTAGGAGGAAGAGCAGCGGAAGACATATTTATAGGAAAAATAACAACAGGTGCGACAGACGACCTTAACAAAGTAACCAAAATGTGCTACGCATTCGTATCACAATGGGGAATGAACGCAGAACTAGGATTGGTATCATTCCAAAGAGAAGCAGGAGACGACCCTAATTTCTATAGAAATTACTCAGAAACAACAGCACAACTAATAGACAGAGAAGTAAGAAGAATAATAGAAAACCAATACCAAAGGGTCAAAAATATGCTCTCAGGAAAGGCAGAACTAGTACACAAGTTATCCAAACTGCTGTACGATAAAGAAACAATCACATACCATGATATCGCAAACTGTGTAGGAGAAAGAGAGTTCCCAATGAAAGAAAGATACAAACCATACATCGAGGCAAAAAGACCAGAAGAACAAGACCCAAAACCGCTCCCGGAAAAGTCATAAATAAAAAAATTTAATATTTTAAAATACCTAAAACATAAAATTAACTAATTTTAGTAATTTTATAGATATTTGGTTGATGCTACCAAAGGTTGCATAACCTGATATTGGTCTATTTTTTGACCATTTTATTTGTTTATTTTTTGTAAATTATGAAAATTATGTATTTTTAATATTGTAGGAATATGGAAGATGAAAATCAGGAAACAGAGGAACCAAAATCCCCAAAAGGTCAGCCACTGACACCAGTAGTAGTAGAATATTGCCCATATTGCTCAATGCCCTACGATTTTTGCGATTTTGGAGATAAATGGGAAACAGGATTGTGCTTTAAGGAGTGTTCATCCAGATATCCAGATATCTTTCCCCTGGAAACCTTGTCACTTGAAAACATTTCACTTTCGGGTCTCACAATCAAGCAAAAAAAAAATGCCTTAAAGGAAACTCCAAGTCAAATATACATTCAAAAAATAGCAAGAACTAAAAGAAAAGTCATTACATCAGTGACAGGGCTACACCTCTTCGGTAAGTGTGCGCTTTGAAAAACATTTCTAGACGTGAAACTGGAATCAGCATCTAAACTATTTTCAAAACAATTCGCAACTGGAGCTAATGTAATAAAGGGCGCAAATGGCCAACCAGATCGCATAGATATTCAGGTAATAGGTTTTATTGACAAAATTATCAGGGGGACGTAGAAGAAGCGTTGATGGATTTGCTGATAACTAACTATTCCGGAATAACGGAGGATAAAATAGTAAGAATGCAGCCGAAAATGAAGTAAACTTATTTCTACAAATGAACCGACTTCCTATCTTTAAGATGACCGTAATCTTTCCATCTATCCTTACACGAAATTGCAATTAGCCTAGCAGTGATATCAGAACTGTCGTTGTGAACGACGAAAAGGTCATCTGGGATTACCAGAACCTGTACCTGATTTCGACACGATTTTCTCTTCCTCTCGATTGAGTTGTAACTCTCAAAGAAAACCTTGTCTTCCTCGACTTCAATGAAAATTATAACCATGGCACCTCTAGTGTTGATGTAAGGACCACATTTTGATTTGGGTGAAACAACTACCATTACATAAGATGGAACTTGAGGATGTGTGATAATGGGAGAAACCGAAAAAGGGTTACCCTGAGCTTTCTTGGCCAATTCGACCAGAGATTCCTCCTCAAACACCAATACCCTAGACAAGTCTGGCTCCTTTTCATAGTTTAGAAATTCGTCGTAGAACTTTTCTGACTTCTCCTTTATCCTTTGATACTTTCCCCAGTCTTTGACAATAGACTCAAAGTCTACCTTTTTATCTGAGAGATAATATATCAAAATAAGCCTACCTCTAGCATGCGAACTTTTAGCTTCTGAAGGGCCTAAACTTTCATTTTCAGAAGATAAGTCGACCTTTTTACTGAAAAAATCTATCTTGACATTTTTGTGGAATGATTTGGCGGTCACTTTCTTCTTGGTCCTCCTGGAATTATCCTTTTTAGAGTTATTGTACATATTTAGGGGAGGTGTAGACTAACATTTATCGTACAAATCTGAAAAAATGAAAAATTACATAATAAATAAAAGTTGTTTAAGTAAAGTTTAAAATAGTTGAGAGGAACTCACTTGGACATGAATCCTGACCACACAATGATTATGTATATGTTTCAGAATATTTTTATATTTTCTTAATCAATCAATTTATTTCTATACTAAAATAGGTTTATTTTAAGTCCTTTGACTTTATGTAAACATCAAATTTACTCTTTGTACTGGAGTATTTTGTTTATAAATGTTGTTATGATTATTAATAACAACATGATTTTTTTAAACTAAAGTTCTGTTCATTTAATCTTTTTTAAGTTTTAGTCACCATTTTTACCCTTAAATCTTTTGATTTCGTTAATGAGAACAACATTTTTACCCCGGGCTAACAAGTCAGCTCCTAAATCAGTAACAAAAGCCCCTTTAAAGGAGGAAACTGACCTTACAGATAAAACCTCACTATATGAAAAGTATAAACCATTCGCAACTCCAGTAGAAGTCAAAGGAATCTGGAGAGGTCCCAGGTTCCAACGATTTACCAAGGAACAATTCGATAGGACATACCCACCATCATATAAAGGGATGAGAATAGGACTAGCTGGCCCAAATTGGTTTGCTGGTAAGTATGCCGACCCAAGGTTCGATGAGATTTCTCCACTGGTGTGGACATTCATTATGTTCACCCCTCTTACAGTGTGGTTCTTAGTGGAAATGAAACACATTTACTTCCCCTCTGAAAAGAAAGAACACTAATCTATTTAAATACAAAATATATAAGTAAACATAATATATTAAACTGAAATTCTCCTGTTTAAGGAGTGACTAGGAGTAAGAGGACCCTCTTTATACTCATCCACACAGTTGGTTGAGCGATTTGCCACTATGGAATTCCACATTAAAGGAGTCTCAGAGTCAACATCCAGAGACTCAGATTTAGAGAAATTTCGATTGGGGGAACCAATGAGATTATCCGATATTTCGTCCTTAATGCTGTGATTTAGAGTTAGCTGACTCATAGGTTTCTCAATATCCTCAGAAGAACCCAACTCGGTTTTAACAGGAGCTGGGACAGGGAACTGATCAATGACCTGATCGGGAATATACTCGAGAATTTTCTTGGATCTCTTAACAAGACGACCGGACATAGTTGTCAAAGGCAACATAGCTGGGTCAGGAAGAACAGGAGATTGTTCCCTCTTCTCCTTCTTCTCAGAGTCCGTATTCTCAGCTGAGTCAGAAGATGAACCGTTCTGAGAACCCTTGTTAAACCCATATAATTTAGACCTGGATTTAGAGAAACAATGAGTCTTATACACAGTGAGAGCCTGCTTGAAAATACCAAACTGATGAGCAAGTTCCCATAACATAGGAATGCTGTAGAAGGGAAGACTACTAATAGAAGAAGAGGAACTCTTCGATTGAAGAATGGCCTTGTAGTGCTCAGGATCCTGCCTGTAAACTTTTCTAACAAGTTCCAAAAGAGCACTTCGTCCCTTGGCTCCTAAATGTCTAGTAAAGCCAGGATGCCACTCAAGGTCATATATGTTATCAATGGTGTCATTGGCACCATAATCGACCCTCCTGTTGTTCACGTATCTTTTTTCAACCAATCTTGAAGCTGAAGAACGATCAGGCTTTGAGACAGAACTCTTTGCCTTCTTATGCTTCGTTCTTGATCTTGTCTGAGTAACCTCGGGCTTGACAACTAACTTACAGACTGGCCGCTGTGGGCTAAAAGTTACCACTGGGTTGGGTAATTCATCGTCTTTAGAATAGCTTTGTCCCTCATCACTATAATCTTCAGGAATCTCACAATTAACCAAATCTATGAGAGGTTCAAAAGGGTAATCAAGAGGACTCTCTTCGAAGCTCCCAAACACCTTAGAGAAGTCTAAATCAGCCTCGGAAACATCATCTTCAGTTTCATTCTTTGGATCATCACTAAAGTTTGTGAAGAAGTCTTCCAAAGTGTAATGGGCATTTGCAGACGAAACCTCATCAGTGTCTACAAGCTTATTCTCCGAGAACTGGGCCTCTGAAGGCTCAACGTACAAAGTAGGGCAGGTAGACAGTTGTGTCATAAGGCCTTCCATCAGTTTAGTTCTTTCAACAAGAGAATTGAAAGCAGAGTCATATCCTTCCCCAGGTACATAATTGTAATTATCATCACAATCCATTTCATAACTATCTCTGGAATCACACATTGGAGACATAACACTATCTAATTTGTAAATAAACTTCATTCTAAAAATTAACTTTGAAAAACTTTGATAAAATAAACTTCGTTTTAAAATATTAAAATTATTCTACATTTAAAAGGAGAGAAACTACATTTGAGAAAAAAAGATTAAGCTTTACCTAATCTTACTGAATTTATTTCAAAAAGTATTTATAAATAACTTCATTAACTAAATTTACGACTTGATTATCTATTTATATTATGTGTCTAGAAGATAAGTCAAGCAGTACAGAAAAGCACAGTAGCCATTTAGTACACCAAAAAAAAGGCCTTGTCTATTCTTATTGATCAAAAAAAACTAAACAAATATCTGCCAACACTAGAAAGACATATAAATTTTTTACAAACCAAATTCCTATCAACATTATATCGAACCCATACACACTATTTAAGTCCCACTATTAAAGTGTAAAAATGTACAATTTGGTCAAAATTAGAAGAATAATATATGATGAAAAATATACACTACAATTTCAAATTAAACAAACAGGAAAAACCTGATGCAAACAATATGATACAAAAGTCTAACTGACGAAGGCAATGCAAAGTACAAACTAAAAGTTTCTAAAATAAAGAAACATTATAGACGAGATTTTATTATGCAGAAAGTAGTGCTATTAGCATTCATTAATGGTAAAACCCTTGAGACAAAATAGGTGCACGGCGCATTTTAAGGAAAAATAGAGGCTACAACTGGTTTAATCTAAATATCTATATGTAAAAACCCATAAAATAATTTGACAATAGATAAATGAAATACAAAAATCTAAAATATTGTTTAAAAAACGGAGTAGGAGAATTCCATAAATTTTGTCTATATGAAAATTCCATTTAAAATCATCTATTTGGATGACATAACTATCTAGAATATTAAACAAAATAATTAATCAATTATAAATAATAGTTGCAAAAAGAATTAGTGTCAAAATAAAGATTATTTAGAACATCACAACAAGAAGTGTTGTGTTAGTGTGATTCTTCTGATTTTGATCTCATTTTTGTATTTTTAGATTTTTTATACAACGAATAGTTATTTTGTACATTAGTGTTTATGTATTTATTAAAATTCCATCAAATATTTAATGATTTATCCAAAACTCCAATCTTGTTAATGGTAGATTATGATAGACTCTGCAGCTCTCGTGAGTCGCGGTGGCCTAGTTCTTTGGACTTACAGCTTTGAAGAGGACTCCAATGTCTTCATTCCAGACGAAAAATGTACATATATTAACGATTTAGTGCAAACTATCATCTTAGAGGTAACATTTTAAAATTACAAATTCATTCATGATTTTCACTAATTTACATTCTCAGGAGAAAGGAGGAGATAAATATCACTGTATAAATGGCATTCACTTCAGATGGACTGTCATCAATTCCCTGGATTCTATGTTATTTATATCGTACAAGGTAATTTAATGATTTAAATCAATCTTCAGGGTATCCAAAATACACAAAATCTTGTGGATCTCCTCAATTCCTGCTCCAAAACCATAGTAAACACTGTTAAGACCAAGTACTCCGATTTAAACAATGTTAACTGGTTCGAAACACCCTTTAATTTTAATTTTGACAATGAATTTCGATCTTTTGTTTTAAAACTGGGCCTAAATAGCATTCGTACTAGTCCAAGTACAACCAATTTAGACTCCAAAAAGAACTCTGTAACAAAGATAACTAAGGAAACCAAAGACCTAAAACAGACCACCAAGGTTATGAGACAATGGGGAGTCAAAACTACTGTTTCCAAAAAGGATATGGATGAATTGGACTACTCTGATAAAACAGAAAACCCTCAAACAGTTAACAATAATTTTGAACCGCCATCAAGTGAACCTGAAAATGAGGCCCCCGAGTCAAAACTGAATAACCTAGTCAATTCAGTTAAGAAACTTTTAGTAGGGAAAACTAAAGATTCAGAAGATGAAGTATCCCAAGGATTCCTGGATCAGTTTTCAAACCTCGTCTTAACGTATGCAGGCAATCTCAACATAACAGAGGAAACAGTAAAATCTCCTTTAAACGAACTTAAAAATAGGCTCAGGTCAAAGAATGTAGCAGCCGACATTTGCGATATGATAGGAGACTCAGTGGCAGCTAGTCTTGTTGGAAAGAAGACTGAATCTCTCAAATCTCTGTCTTCCACAGTTCGGGAGGCTCTTGAGGGAGCAGTACGGAGAATATTGACTCCAAATGAACCAATTAATCTCATAAAGAACATCAGGGAAGTTAATTCTAAGGGAAGAGTGTATTCCTTGGTGTTTATTGGAGTAAACGGAGTTGGAAAATCAACGAGCCTGGCAAAGGTGGCTTTTCTTCTTAAAAATAACGGATTTAAAGTTCTTGTAGTGGCTTGTGACACGTTTAGATCAGGAGCTGTGGAACAACTGAGGATCCACGCGAACAATTTGGGACTTGAAATTTTTGAAAGAGGATATGGGAAAGATCCATCCCAAATTGCCAAAGAAGGACTCAAATATGCTTCAAATAATGATTTTAACGTGGTTCTGATTGACACTGCTGGGAGGATGCAGGACAACGAACCTCTTATGGCAGCGCTGGCCAAACTAATTAATGTCAACAACCCCGACCTCCTTCTGTTCGTCGGAGAGGCACTTGTAGGAAATGACGCAGTTGATCAACTCAGAAAGTTTAATCATGCAATAAGTAAAATGGGAGAGAATTCCCATAATCGCAATATCGACGGACTGATACTTACAAAGTTCGACACTGTAGACGACAAAGTTGGCGCAGCTCTGTCTATGGTATATATAACCGGCAAGCCTATACTGTTTGTTGGAAATGGTCAAAATTACAAGGATCTTTCGAATTTAGACGTTGAAATGATCCTCAAATTTTTAATCAGTTAACATGTATGGTATGTGTTATTAGATTAGAACAACCACTTGGTATTATTGGGGGTCCATTCGACGAAATCGTCGAGGCTAAACCACAGGCCTAGTTCCTTTGTAGCGTCTGAACCACAGCTACTGGCGTGTATTACGTTCTTTCCAAGAGTTAGTCCGAAGTCTCCTCTCAAACTTCCAGGGGTACTTTCCACGGGATTGGTGGTTCCAACGAGTAACCTTCCAACCTTAATAGCTTCTGGTCCTTCCCAGGCAGTGGCCAAGACGGGTCCCTGACTGACAAATTCTACTAATTCTTTGAAAAAAGGTTTATCATAGTGATAATCGTAGTGTTTTTCGACCAGTTGCCTGGAAGGTGTGGTAAATTTGGCTGCCACTAGCTTCAGCCCCTTGTTCTCAAAACGTTTCATGACCTCTCCCATAAGATTCCTGTGGACGCCATCAGGTTTAACCATGACAAAGGTTCTTTCCTGAGGCATTGTTTCCAAACAGAGGAAAATGAATTAATTAAAAGAGAATGAAAATAAGAGAGCTATTAAAAGGTGAGAATCTAACTGAAAATGGTTAAATTCTTAATGAAACTTGAAATAGCCTGAGTCCCCATGCCTAGATGGGGAATATGAAGGGGATTCTTCAATAAAACCAGGAAAAACATATATGTACTACTATTTTTATAAAATAATGTGTAATATAGTTTCAATTCCATAAAATGTGTGGTCTAAAAGCCAATAAAATTATCACAATGAGCCTAGAGTTAAACTTTTGAAAATGTAATATAATGTGTGACCATGATTCCAACATATCTGAGTCAATCGGTTCTAAAACAGAAACTAAAAGTCTAAAGGATCAATTACATCTTGAATTCCTCAAATATTTAGATTTATTTTTCATACTATTTCTTATTCTAAACAAGAAAATTAAAATATACAATTATAGGTCACAAAAAAAATTAATAGATAAACTAAATGCAGTCTTTACTAGTAATTTAAATGATTGTTCAAAAACAAGAGAATGTGTTTTGAAAGATATCAGTAAATCAAACTGGTATTATGTAATTGAAAGGTTCGAAGAAAATATGGGAAAACAATTCAATTTTAATTTAAAGAAACAAGTCAAACTGGAACCTGTATCATTTTCAGAATTTAAAGAATGTACAGAATCACTGGGAAGGGAACCGTTTGGATTATACTCAGTCCTGAAAACATGTGTAGGAAAATTTAAATCCAAAGAAATAAAAACAGAAGTTAAATCAGAAATAGAGAATTCAATATATGAGTACAAATATCATGAGAATGAAGAAATAACCACCCCTGAACAAGAAAAAGAAGTAACAGTGGGAATAGTAAGACCTTTCATACTGTCGAACCATAAAGAGTATCTAGAAGATTATGGTCCTCTGAAGAAGAAAAAGAAGACAGAAAGTGACAATGAGAAACTTATAAAAATATTTCAAGTTAACCAGGAAATATACTTTAAAAACAAATACCCACTTGAACTGATATTCGAAAAATTAGAAAATGAAAATGAACCAAATGACGAGTCAAAATATCACTCATATAGATTATCTGACTACGTTTTTGAAATAACATGTTCTGTTTTGGAGAATAAAAAATTAGAAAAAATAGAAGAAAATGTGATAAGTTTGGTACAAATCATAAAAGAAAATATGGATTTTAAATTCTCTCAAGAGGACCAAGTAGGAAAAGAAGTGTTTGATCCAAAAGTGGTAAATAAGATTGTGCAAAACAAAAGGGAATTACTGAAAAAGATAGGTAAACTTAAACCATTTCCAACAACATACTGGCTTATACACAAAGGACTTATTAAAAAAGTCTCAGGCTTGGAAGGAGAAGGAATAATTAAAATAATACAAAGTATCATAGACTCATTAATAGAAGAATATAACAAAAACAAAGACGAAAAAACTGAAAACATCCTAAAATCAATAATAAAAGATAACCTGTACTATATGCTCAAAAGGTTCAAACTGGCACATCCAGAAATAATTCAACTAATGTACAATATCCTGTTTAACTCTAACCTTTTCCCAGGAGATCAAGAGAATAAGGTAGAGGAATACATAAACCTAAAAAGAGTAGAAGGAAAAGAAATAAAAAGAAAAGAAGAAAAAAACTATGAATTTTACAAGGCGATTTCAATCATTAACACTTTAAGAACACATGGAATCTCTGGATCGAAGGAACTACTACACATCAAGTGTCTACACACACTCCTGGGATTCCACATCGCAGAAGGTTCCATAATAGGATCATCAGTCGCAAATTTAATATTTTAATTTATTGATACAGTACAAGTTATGTATGTGATGAGATATACCTTATATATCAATACTAAGGGGGTGGGAGAATTATTAGGAATCCTCCCAAATTCATATTTATAATTCATATTCACAGATAATTTCACATGTTTTTGTTTATTTGATATAGAATTGTATTTTAGTTTAATTATCATAATATTTGAAACATAATCAAAGAGATGACTGGAGGACCTTCAAATAGTCAAATTTCAGGAATTAACCTTGAAAAACAAACAAAAAAGAAAATATGACCGATTTAAAGCATGTTCCTCAAATCGAGGAAGCTATTGTGGTATCCTCAAACACAATTCATAAATCTGTTGAAGATTTTGAGGCTCAAAGAATGTTCCAGAAAAACAGAGACAATTCCGTTTTCCATGAGATGATCTGCTTCTATGATAAACCCATTAAATTCCATAGCTTCATTATATTATCAAAGGGGGAACAAGTGGAACTAAATTCGGGAGATTCCACAATTAAGCTTGTTTCTGAGACATCCCTGATTTCAGATTCAACTGAACTTAAGGTGTTTGTGAGGACCATAGAAGAGGGAAGATCACCTGAATTCAAACAAATTAGACTGTATAATAAGACAGAAAATAGTCTGGTGTTCACAGAAACCGAGAGGATAGAATTAAAAGGATCTCACTTAGTGGATAGGATACTGGTAGTTGGATCTTTTGAATCACTCACTTACCTTGTTCTGACCTTTAAGAACTATGAATCAAAGTTTCCTAGATGGAACTTGTTTAAAAATAAAGTTTATTACGGAAAAAATATATTGGATCTGAGTAAGCACATCATTTCTTCTGATAGCCTTAACGATTCATTCACCCAAGAAAAACAAGATAAACCAAAATTGAACTTATTGAAGGAGAACAAAGGTACTAATTACAGGACCCTAAATGACCTGATCAACTACTTAGTAATCAATGAACAATATGAGAAGATACAAACACTTAAGAAAAATTTTAACTACCTCGTAGAAGATGTAAAATCAGAGAAGCACCTAGAAGACACCGTGATACTACTTAGTAAATTTATATGTAACGACCTCTTGTTCAAGGAATTCCTAGATTACAATACACTAGAGTCACTCACCAGAATAGCATTCACTAACATCGAATATGAACAGGAAAATAATGTATTCAAACTGCTTAAGCTCCTGATCCATGACTCAAGACTAGCAAGATATTTTATAAACCAACTGGGATTCGGCAAGGAACTAAATAATTTGTTTACAGATGAAACTAACATGGACAATAAAAACAGTCTACTAAATCTACTAATAATAACACTATCACATCCATATTGCATATCTAAGTTCTTATCAAACGAATTAGGAGAAATGGAATACTCTTATGATCAATTCGTTTACGAAGTGTCTGCACTGAGCCTTTTCCCTAGAGTATTCCACAAATGGTTACAGGACATAGGAAGCAACATCGGAGTATATGTGGCACTATCACAAACAGAGGCATTATATAACAACATTAACAATGACAAAATGGAACTTGGAAAAAATTTCACAGAAAATCTATTAGTGTTGTCCAAATCTGTAAACTTTTCAATCGATAGAATTAATCAAATGGAACCAGGAAAGGAAGATCTTACAACAAACAGAAACAAATTCATAAGAAACTTCGTAGTATCATCAGTGAGAGACACTCAATTTACAAGAGTTCTCAACAGCCTCTTTAATATGGTCCTTTATCAACTATCGCACTTCCCATTTCTATGTATTGATCTTTATAACATAGTAGACAAACCATTCAAATTCATTAAAAAGTATATGGAATACTTCCAATTCCAAGACACACTCGTCGTCCTATACAAAGTATCATCTCTCGTTCTTAAACTGTGGGAACCGATACAAGGGACATTGAGAAAAGGATTTCCTTATATGTTTCAGCCAGTACACGGTTACTTCAACCTCTTGACAAAGGAGACATTAGACTTACTTCTATATTCAAGAGTTCTGTCACTTCTCTCATCAACTATCAGCCAGGGGTCATTTGATACTACAATAGGAGAAATAATCAGTCTATCAAAAGAATTTGAAAATTTTTACCAAGTTTTCAACAGGTTCCTTAAGAAAACACCAATCTTGACGTTTATTTTGAAATCACTCAACTCATACGTCATACTTATAAGAGACGATTCACCACAGCAATTGACCAACAAAATTAACAAAAATGTATCACTCCTTCTAAACCTAATCTGCAGATCACTTGAAAGGGATCAGACATTTACACTCATGTGGAACTTTGGAAGAACGATTATGGAATTTCTAGAATTCTACCTACCCAAGTTCGGAAATAACTTAACTTATTTAGACTCTGATCTAGTGAATTCTACACTCTCAATACTTAAGAATGTGTATAATGAAACTAAGAGAAAGACAGATGGTGACCTAAAGGATGAGATAGAAGATATAGGTGAGTTTTTAAATAAGGTGTTCAAGACAGGAGGTCTTGATTTTGAAAGTCAAGAATTAAAAGATCAATCTAAAACACAAGTAGAATCCGTAACTAAAACAAGAAATGACAAAAAAGAAAAAAATATGAAAACAGATGGAACCTACAAGATGTCAAGTTCATATTCAAATTTTTTAAATTTTAATCTAATTGATTTAAGAGAGGAACATGTGGCAACTTTGGAAAGAGCAACAGAACTGGGAGTGGAGCCTGAAAAACACAAACACTACATTAATCTGGATCTATCGGTCATACCCAAAAAAAGACTCCAACCTGAGATAGACTATGCAGTCTCATTGGCAATCAATCTGGCTCAGAGATTAGAAAACAACCATCTTTTTAGAGTTTTTTTAGAAAACGAAGAAGGAAAACAGCTTTCAGATTTATGGAAATATTGTTTGTCATGCATATCAACGAACTTTAAAACACGAGTTCAATCAGAAATCAACTCCTTTTCATCTCTAGTGGGTTACGCATGGCAAGATAACGCCAAAGACTACCTACCAGTACTAACAAAAGTTATGTATCTTTTTTACCTCTCACTTAGGCACCTTTCTAATGATACTGTTAACGTTGATTTTCTAGAAATATTGTCTTCTTCAATGTATTCAGAATACCAGGAACAGCTCGAAGAATTAAATAGCTCCTACACCAATGATGATTTAATCAGGTGTTTGGTTTACTCCAGCACCTATTTGTTTTCACTTAAGAACAGAGACCTCGAGGAAGACCTCAGTCACCTCAACATGATGTCGACACTGATGTACTACTGGTTTAGGAGGTTCAAAAGGTCAAGAGGATACATTCTCAACAATCTAATGACTTATTGTAGTTCCATGCCAATGATGAATCAGGGACTATCATTCCTGATAGCATCATGTAAGCCCTTCTCAGATCTTAGAATGGCAATGTCTTTCCAAACAGTTAAAAAGGAAAAGGATAAAAGGGATTCAAAAATTAAAAATAGAGAAGGATTAGAAATTGATAAATATAAACAAGATGATGGAGAAACCTTCAGTTTTAAAGATGAAGTATATAAGTTAAGCAATGAAAAGGTAGAATCAGGAACAAACGAAGAAATAATTACAGTACTACAAAATTACGAAAAACTAAACAAACATGTTATTGCAGAGTTCATGTGTATGGTGGCATCAAGAGGATCCTCAATGGACCCAGTTACACTACTAAGTAATTCTTGTATGGCCTTTTTCCTAATCGTTAACTCACTTCCAGTTTTCGAATTTATACAATTAGAATTAGAAAAAGAACAAGACCTTAATACTAAACTAAGAAAGGTAGTATTCTATAAAAACATCCTATACTTCTACAACATGGACAGGTCAAAACATCTGGAGTCCTTCTTTAATATTAATTTCAAACTACTGGAACTTATAAATCAAATATTCAATGAGAAAAGCCTCCCAATTTACAGTTACTACGTCCTATTCGAAGGATCTCTCAACTGCTTTGAGTGTCACAACAAGCTCTGGATAAGAGACCACCAACACCTTAAGGCTATGAATAACTTCAAAAACTACACCTCACAGTTGGTTTCAACTGTCGGTCACATAATTAATACACTTAATCAATCAAAGCTGGACTATACTAAAGAAGATTCTGAAGACTCCCTCACATCGGACCTTGTGCTACTTGGACTTTATTCAATCTGGACTGCATTACAACTTCCATTTACAACTTTATCAGTTCTATATTCTCTCTCTGAATCTGAAGATTTTGTGAAGGTTATCAACTATTCATCAAAAACTAAAAAGCATCAAAAGTCCGAAAAGTACGAATCAAAATCATTCGGCAATAATACCTCTAGGTCATCCAATAATGAACATGACCAAAGGCTGAGTGTACAGTTGTGTGACTTTTTAAATACCAACAACATTTTGGACTACCTAAGAGAGGTATCTTCAGAATCACAGAAACTTTCCGAGGGATCCCTTTTAAACCTGATATACACATTCCACCTTTTTGTCAATATTTTCACTTCTATCCATTATACTGGGAGAAATCAGGATCTATTTATCTTTCATATTGCCTTGAACACACCATTCGAAAAACTTCAATACCTTAACACTGCTTCAGAACTGTTCGATACAATGTTTTTCTCATTAGATACTATAATGGATAAAATAAAATCTGAAGAAAATAAAAAAAATCTAATCGCCATGTTGGTTACTATCAAAATAAACCTACAAGATCTGAAAAAGGAACTTTTAGAACACACAGATCTGAAATTACCAAAATCAGTCCCTTTGAGTTTGCTCTTCAATGAACCTATGTCCGAAAATAATCTATACATGTTCAACAAGTTTGGTATTTCACTGGGAAAACTACTGCTGTTTACATCCAACAGTTATAGGACCTGGAAGAACTGGAAAAAATTGGTTTCCACATCCTCAATGCAGGTTGATTACAGACAAAACGAATCATTATTACCATTTACTAGAAATTGTACTTTTGAATATGAGAAACATTACCCTGAACCTGACACTGACATCAGTAAAGTGAAGATTTCATTCAAAAAAGATCAAAGGGATCAACCAAAATTAGAATTGAACTCTGACCAATGGAACCAATTTGATTTAGAGCTTTCTTCAAAGGGATTAGACCTATTTTCATTAGTCAAGGACCCATCACTGTTGAGGCAAACTCAGATAAGAAGAGATTTCTTGAATGTAGTTACAAAAAATGAAACTATGTTTAGACACATAGTAAATTTGGGTCTGGACATACTTAACTAAGTCCCTTCCTTTTTTCATTTCAGGAGTATCATTTTTAATTGTCACACATAATTATACACAACCTATACAT